>VSMD01101283.1:558-68439 GCA_008750895.1 Mirza zaza | reverse complement strand
GATTAATAAAATGTGGTATATGTATACCATGGAGGACTATTCAGCTCTAAGAAACAATGGTGATATAGCACATCTAATATTTTCCTGGTTAGAGCTGGAACCCATACTACTAAGTGAAGTATCCCAAGAATGGAAAAACAAGAACCACATATACTTACCAGCAAACTGGTATTAACTGAGCAGCACCTAAGTGGACACATAGGTACTACAGTAATAGGGTATTGAGCAGGGGGACGGGGGGGTGGGTATATACATAAATAATGAGTGAGAAGTGCACCGTCTGGGGAATGGTCATGCTGGAGACTCAGACTTGTGGGGGGAGGGGGGAAAGGGCATTTATTGAAACCTTAAAATCTGTATCCCCATCATATGCCAAAATAAAAAAAAAAAAAGAAAGACGCATTCATTACCCTTTGTGACAGCAGAGATGAACCTAGAGAACATTATGCTAATTGAAACAAGCCAGACACAGAAAGACAAATAGTGCATGATTTCACTTATATATGGAATCAAAAATAAAGTCAAATAAATAGAAACAGAGAGTAGAATGGTGGTTACCAGGATCAGGGAGGAAGAAACAGTGGGGAGAATTAGGTGACAGGCTAAAAATTTGTGATTAGGTAGGATTAATAAGTCAAGGTATGAGAACTATAGTTAATAATATTGTATCATATACTGAAATTTTAGTAAAAGTAAGATTTTAGGTGTTCTTGCCACACAAAAAAGGTAACTAGGGAAAGTGATGCATATGTTAATTTGTTTGACTGCAGTTATCATTCACTATGCATATGTTTATCAAACATTATGTTGTATACTATAAATACATATAATAAAAGCATTTTTAAATAGAATGAATTGTTTCTATTTCATTAATTTTGAGGAGTCCAGCTCCAGACCAAAATCTGAGTGTGATCTTTCAGGCCCAACCATAAGAAATTACAAGGCTTTGCGTGGCAGACCTTACTGGAGAAAGCTGCTGTGTGGACACACTGCTCCACCTGGTAACAGTTGCCACCCTTACATATCTCTCTCTTATTTTTTTTTCTCTCTCTCTCCCGTTCACTCCCAGCTGGTCAACCTTGGATGTAGGGGACACCAGGAGTTGCACTACTACCACACCATGAAGCCCAAGTAAGTGCAGCATGGACTCCTCTGACCACCAGACAACATGGACGTGGCTACTGATGCTCATGTTTTGCTATATTGGCAGTGGCTGCTGTGAGGACCCTCTGAAAGAAAGGCTTTGTAGTGACATGACTTATATGTCAATAGTCTCCCTTACTAATGTTTAATAACATTATCCCCTTTATCATGGAGGTGAACTAACCAAATCTCTAAGGTATCTGAAAAGCCACTGGGAAAAGTAAGCCTGAAAAGAGCTGTCTATCTTTCTATTTCTTCTATCTGTCTATTACACCTATATATTAATATCTATCTATCTAAAAGTGAGCCTGAGAAGAGCTATCTTTCTATCTCTATATGTCTATTATACCTATCTATTAATATCTATCTATATATATAGATATAGATAGATAGATATCTATGAGGGGGGAACATTGGGCTACAACCATTACCACTGTTAAGCTTCCATTAGAACTAATTGTCCCAACCCAGAGAATTCCATTTGCCTTCTCAAGTGACTGGGAGTCAATTTAACTGGTAAAGTCACCCAAGAAATCCAACAAGATCTTTCTTTGTCTCCCAAATTACAGTATATTTACTCCTCCATGATCTTGAGTAATTGAGCTAGTAAACTAAAACTTAAAAAAACTCTCAGAGGAGGATGTCACACAAAATAGCAGAGTAGGAAGCTCTAGGGGTCAATCCCTCCACTGAAACAACCATTAAACTGAAAAAAAATATATCAGAATCACATATTTTGGAACTCTGAAACCTAACTGGACACTTTTAGTAGTCAGGGAGGCACTTGATGAAGTAAGACACTGTTGTTCTTGAGTAAGGGAGAAGCGTAAATAAACCAGCTACTATCCTCCATTCCTTAGCCTCACTCTAGCTGTAGTAATTAATGAGCAGCCCACATTTTGGAAGTGTCTGAGTGATGCCAGGGTGGGGATTAAGAATAGAGTCCTATAAAAATTTGGAGTTGTGTATTTTGATAGATCTGGTAGTTCCCTGAGGATCCTTTGTTTTGACTCTTGGGCTGTAGTGGCTTCCCATGGACATTTGGAATATAAATGTTTCAAATACCATTCAATTCTATACTTTAAAATATTTGACATGAAAAATTTTATATTATGTGTATATTACCATAAAAATGTGGTGTTTTCAGTGCTTTCTTCTAGACATGCCATAATATACTTTCATTTTTATTTGACAAAAGCCCTTTGAATTTTTAGTACACACTAAGTTTTTTAAAGAGGATATGAGGCAAAACATAGCCAGCACAAATAACCATGATAGGATGATAGATTTGGCCGTCCTTGAAAGAAACCAAATAATATATGCAGATAAATTGTTAATACTAAAACATCACACCTAAGAACATTTGACATTGGAATTATGAGAAAAAATTCTGGAAGGACTAAGACCTTTGAAAAAATATATATGGGAATCAGATATTCAGGAAGCAATCAGAATCACTGTGACTATGGTACTTTTGAATAGCACAATAAAATGTCGTTAAAATAGACATTGAACTTTCACATTGGTTTCTGTGGAGAAGAATACATCAATTATTCATCAAGGTATTTTTTTTTTTTTTGCATACCTAGGTTTTGGTGATGATGAAAGAAACCTTTAGTTAATTCACAGAAACATACACTATGGTAATGATTCAGGATAAATAAACCAATGAATTCCCCTATTAGATATAAAGCCTCAGATGACTTGTAATGAAATCCAGAGTTGGTAATAAGAAAATAGCTAAACAAACAGAAGAAAAACTGGGGACTGTAATGGAGCCAATCCCTTAGTTTCCAACCTTCAAAACATCTTTTAAAATGTTCACTCCCTCCCTAGACACTGCATTGGAACAATTTTCCTACTAAACTACATCTAGTAAGTCATAATTAATTAATGCATCTGTATTATTACTATTTTCCAGGTTTACTGTTGATTCAGATTTTAACCAACAATTCATAATTATGAAGGTTTATTTATTTTTTATTTTTATTTTTTATTTCAGCATATTATGGGGGTAGAAATGTTAAGGTTATGTATATTGCCCGTGCCCCCCCCTTCAAGTCAGAGCTTCAAGCGTGACCATCACCCAAACGTTGCACATCTCATTCATTATGTTTATATATACCCATCCCCTCTTTCCCCCTCCCACCCGCCTGACACCCGATAAAGGTTATTCCTATATGTCCACTTAGGTGTTGATCCGTTAATACCAATTTGCTGGTGAGTACATGTGGTGCTTGTTTTTCCATTCTTGAGATACTTCACTTAGTAGAATGAGTTCCAGCTCTATCCAGGAAAATACAAGAAGTGCTATATTACCATTGTTTCTTAAAGCTGAATAGTACTCCATGGTATAAATATACCACATTTTATTAATCCACTCATGTATTGATGGGCACTTCGGTTGTTTCCACAATTTTGCAATTGTGAATTGTGCTGCTATAAACATTTGAGTGCAGGTGTCTTTTTTTGTAGAGTGTCATTTGACATTTTGGGTAGATGCCCAGTAGTGGAATTGCTGGATCGAATGGTAGATCTACTTGTATCGCTTTAAGGTATCTCCATATTGCTTTCCACAGAGATTGAACTAGTTTGCAGTCCCACCAGCAGTTCAGGAGTGTTCCTATCTCTCCGCATCCATGCTAACATTTATCTATATTATAAAATCACATAAATCATTGTCATGTTCGTGATAAGCTATAAAGTTAAGCAAGCCTAGAGAAATGTATGTAATGCTCACTAATACCAATAATTTAAATGTGGTCAGCAATCTGTGCTTAAGTCCCAGATTAGTCACACACTGGGCATGCTTAATTTGAGTACTGTAACTACGTGACATGGGGCTCTGCTATCCATGAATGGTTCAATAATCACCCACCCAGAAGTTCCTATGATGTCATCAGGAGCCAATCAGGGTATTTTTTTATGATACCAATTTGATGTAAACCAGTCAAAAAGTGAAAGTATTTGACATTTTGGTTAGCTTGTTCAGCCTTAAGGTGGGAAAGTGTACAACATTCTTCAGGATTTTGAAATACTAGAAATAGTTGTTTATTCTTTTATTTCTATGCACATGCAAAAATAAATATGTTGAACAAATAAGCTTTTTGGTTAAATGGAAAGCAGCATGATTATACGGCACCAGGGACATTTAAAGATAGAATACAAATAAATTGTATTAGACTTAAATTTAAATAAAATGCATTCAAAGTAGTCACTCAGTTCACTGTGTTCTTACAGCACTTAGTATATGTCATTATTATAGGAATGTCATTACATTCCAATAACTTGTTTACCTTTGTGATTCAGATACATACTGCAGTGCTTGGCAGGCAGTAGGTGGTTAATACATTTTTGTTGAACAATTGGCTTTATTTTGTTTAGCCTGAAGAGTGTCAGTATTTAAATATGATTTTGTTCCACAAAAAAGTACAAGGAGGGATGTTGTATCCTTAGACAAACACAATGTATATGTTAAAGACATAAGAATGTCAAGGAAACAAAAGCAAACCTCAGTTCTACATCTAATTTCTTCAACAAACAATTACACAATGAGCTCCTTCCTTCTTCTTGGACCCACTCTGTGCTCAACAATGGCACATAATCCTGCAATTTAAGCTGATGTTTAGAAGGGAGGCTTTGAAATCACACAGATATTGGTCCTTAGCCAGTCAACACCACTTAGTATGTGTTTTGGAGCATGTTACTTATTATCAATAGACTTGAATTTTCTCATCTATGAAATGGTGATAACAAAAATGACTTCAAAAGGTACCCAAAGGCCAGACCTACCCCAGAATATTTGAAGTCTCAGTAAAGGTGCATATTACCAAATAAAACTCTTGGCACATTTTTCAAACCCAATCTGGGTTGATAGCCTTTTGACTTCCCATCTCTTTCTCATATTTTTCCTGACATCACTTTCTAGCCTCCAGTCATTATAACAATGCATAAGACCTTCAAATATTAATAAATATGTCAATTTTCCATACATCTTAAATAATTCTTTATCACCCCTCTCATGTACCATTTTTCCTTCCACGAAGAGGAGCTTCCTTCAGAAAGGCATAGATGACAAAGGATCTGATGGTATAAATGAGACATACAATTTATCAACAGCTCTTAGTCAGTAATGATGATATTTGGACAGCATTTTTCAGTTTACATAATTTTTTCACAATCATCTCTTCATT
Organism: Mirza zaza; assembly: GCA_008750895.1. Taxonomy (NCBI): domain Eukaryota; kingdom Metazoa; phylum Chordata; class Mammalia; order Primates; family Cheirogaleidae; genus Mirza; species Mirza zaza. Next base: position 63,103 of record VSMD01101283.1, on the reverse strand, counting down.
TCATTATTTCTCTGTCTCTGTCTCTGCCTCTGTCTCTCTTTCTCTCTTGCACACACACAATTATAAAATAGTCAGGGAAGGTATTATTCTTTCTGTCTTTTGGATGACAAATTAGAAGGCAGAATATTACAGTAGAAAAAAAGCATGGACTTCAGAGTCAGACCTGAGTTTAAATCCTGGTTCTTTCTGGCCTTGAGCAAGTTGCCTGAACTGTCTGAGACTTCATTTCGTAATCCTTAAAATGGATATAATGCTTATACTAAAAGAGCTGTTTTGGGGTACAAAAATGAGATAACAGGAGACATTTAACACATGGTCACACTTACTATTAACAAGTTCCAAAAATAAAAGGACTTGCCTTAATTTATCTTCTTAATGATAGGACCTAGACTAGAATATAGGTGGCCTGACTCCTAATTTAGCAGATCTTCTGGAAATAGTTACTGCTAAGTTTTCATACTGAAAATATGTGTCTCTGATGGTTTCCTATAGCAATTGAACATCTATTGGATTTTCTTCACTTGTTCAAACCTTTAGAAATGTTCCATGCTTACATAATATCAAACCCATCAGTCTAACAGTGACATAGTCCATCCACTAATATGTGGCATTGTTATCATAATATCAATTTGAAATTTTTGTTATGGAAATGCTGTTATAGTCATTAAATATGATTCTTACAGAACAGCACTGCCCACGTGAAAGATCTGACCACAAAGAAATTCTGTGTCATGAAATGAAACACACTAACGGTGCCTCAGGCAGTATAATATCACAAACTAGAAGCTGGATTGTAAATTTGGACATATAAGTGCCTAAGTATACTAACTGCAAATATTCTGTATAAAAGGAAAAATAAAACATCTGAATCTAATGACTGCTTCACCACTATTTGGAGAGTAAAGAAGCATATTGCACACTTGAATAGAATATGCACATCAGTTTGTTTAAAAGTGAAATGTATCTATTAGATCTAGTAGATAATTCTCATCTCAAAGATCCATCATAAGAATAATGTTATTCTAAAAGAGTGTCATGGCTATTGCCAATGAGCTTAGGATTCTTACTTTTTAGATGCTTATCAAGAGTTAGCAAATTTTATAATATATTAAGGCTTAAAATGAATTTATTTTAAAAATTTCATTAAATTGTCCATCAATTTTATTAAATGAATTATAAATATTTCTCAGTAATCTTAAGAAATAAATAGTAGTAATCACCCTTCCCAATCCCCCATCATAAAATTTCCAGATTTATCCATGTGGCTGACTGGCCAAAGTAAAAACCTTTAGAAGAAAGTTAAAACTTTGCTGAGGTAATACAGAGGAATTTAGGAAATCCTATTCATACCTCATGGTGTCCAAACCCTTTACGTTTCTTACAGTGATTTGGAATCAGCTAGAATAATTTTCCTTAAACCGCCTTCTATTTGGAGAAAATTCCAGAATCTTTCATATTATCCTACCAACTCACTCTAATTTCCATCAAAGACCCTGTTCACTTACTCATCCTTCTGACCTCCACATTGAAAGCCAATCTCCAAGGATGAAACCATTTGGTGGGGGGCGGGGCAGGAGAACAGATTTATTTTTCATTTGATAAATTTTCTTCTAGGTGCTGATTACACACTGACCAAACAAGTGCTCTCTGCTCACAAGTCTAAATGGGGGAATCCCTACACAAAATTGTACAAATGTTATATATTGTGGAATCTTAAAAGAAAAGATAACACTATTCTACAAAGATAGAAGAAGTATCTGACTTGGATCAGGGGCCCTGGCAAGCAGACTCAGAGAAAGAGATTACCATGCAATAGATTTATTGGGGATGCTCTCAGAAGCAAAATCCGTGGTCAAGTAAATGAAGCAGATTTAGGAAGAGGGAAAAGTTGGTCTGTGACAGTCACATCAAAATCCTCACCTACTCCCATGGGAGAGCCCTGGAGATGGAAGAACTCCTAAGTGTTATCCCAAATTGAAATAGAGAATGTGGATTTATGTGTCCCTGCATCAGTCATCAGATATTGGCTCACTCTCCCCTAGATACCCTGAGAAGCTACAACCTTAAGAAAGGTAGCTGTCTTCAGCCAAGGACAACCTCTGAAGAGGAACTCAACTGAGAGCAGCCAGTCATCAATCCTCTCAAGAATTGAGCAATGAATATTTCAGTTTTATAGCTGTGTATGTTGGTGGGGGGCAGTGCACCACAGCATCCATTGTGACCCGCCCCTATTCTACTCAGATCTACTTGAATCATATAACTTCTGGGAGGAGATCTTTTAGGAATTTAGATGATTTTTCCTGAGGGAAGCATATAGAATAAACACTACCAGGATGAACCATAGCCCCCATGCTGAAGTTGGTTTCTAGGCCCCATGTGATACGATACTCATCATCTCCCTTCTACACAATCCATTCTAGATAAACCTGACCCTTAATCACCACCTTTCCTAGTCTCCCAGAGTTATGGGGTAAGCCCAACCTTCATCTTTGAGCTTTCTGAGACCCCAGTTATCAGGCTCTTCTCAGGCCATGACTGTTGCACCTATTCATTTACTATCTAAACTGGATGAGGATTGTTGGGGTAGTGTAGTATGTGATATCAGTACTGCATAAAAGAAGAGAGAAGTGAAAGGCAGGAGAAGGAAGATCATGTGATCATTGAATGCCATGCTAAAGAGTTTAAAGAATAATACTGTGATGAAATTTACATTTTATACAACTTTGTTCTGCAACAAATAGAAGTTAGATTGGAGAGGATAATCCCAGTCAGGAAACTTTTATAACAAAGTATATGGGGTGTTAAAAAAGAGAATAGTTAAAAATCATTCTAGATATTTGGTCTGAGACAGTACAAGGATAGACTTATCATTAACTGACATGGGGGAAACCAAAGAGGGGGCTTGTTTGGGGGAGAAAAACAGCAATTCAGTTGGACATATTGGATAGCTAACTAGAGATATCAAGGAGGAAGTTGACTATAAGTATATGGAGTTCAGAGGAGGGCTCTAGGCTGGCAATATAAACTTGGGAACCATCAACACACAAATGTAATTTTAAATAAAGAAACGGAAAGAGAGTTAGTGCAAATAACAGGAAAAAAGGCCCAGGAGTGAGCCTGCTACTTTGAAAATTTTAGAAGTCAGGAGGATGAGGAAGCATCAGGAGACTAGGGAGGAACAGCCAGTGAGGAGACAAGAAAACTACTTGGTCCTAAAAAGCAAGTGAAGAAAGTGTTTCTGAAAGGAAGGCATAATCAGCTGTACCAAATACTGCTGAATCAGTCTAGTTAGTTAAGAAATAAGGACAGGCCATTGTATCTTGCAATGAGAAACTCATTTGTGATTTTAGCTAAGAACACTTTAGCAGAGCATCAGAGGTAAAAGTCTGGATTCAAGGGAGAATGAGAGGAGAGGAATTCAAGACCGGCTATATAAACAGCTCTCTTAAAGAGCTCTGCAGTGAAGCAGGGCAGAGAAATGTGGTAGTAGACAGTTAAGCAGGAAGTGTGACCCAGAGGTTCAGAAAAAGATGTTTTTTTTTTTTGTTGTTGTTGTTTGTTTGTTTTTTGCTTTTGGTCCTTTCGTTTTGTTCAGTCAGAATGTTTTTTATTGGATAGAGGAAATAGCAGCATGGCTGTCTTCTTTTTTATTTATTCATATAAATTTATGGGATACAAGTATAATTTTGTTACATGTGTAGGTAGCTTAGTGGTGAAGTCAGGAATTTTAGGGTATCCATCACCAAATAATGTGCTTTGTACCCATTAAGTAATTTCTCATCATCCAACCCCTTCCATTCCCCTATCCTTCTAGGACTCCATTGTCTATTATTCTACACTCTGTGTCCATGTGTACACATCATTTAGCTCCCACTTATAAGTGAGACATGGGGCACTAGTCTTTTCTATGTCTGGATTGTTTCACTTAAGATAATGGCCTCCAGTTCCATCCACATTGCTGTGAAAGACATGATTTCATTCTTTTTTATGGCTGAATAATATTCCATTGTGTAAATATACCACATTTTCTTTATCCAATCACCCCTTAAGAATGCTTGAGTTGATTCCATATATTTGTTATTGTGAATAGTGCTGTGATAAATATACGAGTACAAGCATATTTTTGATATATAATTATTTATTTTCCTTTGGGTGCATACCTAGTAGTGTGATAGCTAGATTGAATGGTAGATCTATTTTTCATTCTTTGAGAAATCTTCATTATTTCCTACAGAGTTTGTACTAATTTACATTCCCACCAACACTGTATAAGCATTCCCTTTTCTCTACATCCTCATCAACATCTGTTATTTTTGTCATTTTGAAATATCTGTTGGGAAAAGTCATGATGCTGAAACAATAACCTCATGTTAGTGGGTGAGAAAGTTTGAGATATAATGACAAAACTGGATAGGCTGGCCTTCATATAGGAGCACAGTTTCTCTACAGTTACAACAGAACAGATAGTGAATATGGACACAGAGATAGGAGAGAAGATGTAGTGCTGGGAGTCTGTGGAGATTTCTTCTAATTGCTTCTATCTTCTCAGTGAATTAGGAAGAATGATTGTCTGTTTTTTAAGTGTTTGCTTATTTTCTGAAACTCCAAGTATACTACCATAATACATTTACCCTGCCAGCCTCTAATTGCCTTTTTACTCTACCTGAAAATGCCCTGGTGACCAGAGGTCTCTACTGTCAACGACATCTATGGAGATAGAAGACAACAAGTGGCCAAATATACCAATTGATATTGTGGAGTTGAGTTCATGCTGTAATACATGACCAAGAATTTTCAGGGGAAATTACCCTTCTCTGGTTGAAGCTTTAGATGAGGTATGATATTTGATCCAATTCTATGACATTTCTCCTTCGACCTTGTTCTGCTAGCTTCACTATAGCATTCAATGTGTTGACCTTGGGTTATAGAGTCTATGCAGTTCTCACAGTCCATATTAAAGAAGATCCTACACTGCCTGCCTTTATCTCCAAGATAAGAGAAATAGTCTTAAAGGCAGCGGATATAAAAGGATTAGAGAAGTAGTTCTCCAATTTGGCTGATCATTGTACTCATCTGTATTACTCTTTGAAAAAATGTGTACTCCAGGCCTCTGTCTTAAATATGGATTAAAGCAGGCCCAGAGTAGGGTTCATATACGATAATTACCTAAACTCTTGGAACCTTAGTGGACTTGTCACTAACAGAGAAGATAAAAATGCCTTTTAATTTCTAGTACAGTGCCTGGAATAACTGCAGAAGTGCAAAGAATCCTTAAAAACTGCTATTTCATTCCCCCTTAGTATGCCTCACCCAAAGAATATCTAATCTTCTCTCTATTTTTTTTTTACTGTGGGAAAATATACATAATACAAAATTTACCATTTTAACCATATTTATATGCACTGTTCAGTGGCATTAAGTACATTTGCACTGTTGTGAACCCCTCTATATTTTAAATACATTGTTTTACAGTAATTTTAGATTTATAGAAAATTTGTTAAGATAGTACAGACTTCCCACATACTACTTATCCAGTGCCCCCTTTGTTAACATCTTATAATACAGTAAGACAATTGTCAAAACAAAGATACCAACATTGACTTAAGATTTATTCAGATTTCACTCATTTTTCCATTTAAAGTTATTTTTTTGTTGTTCTTGGATTCAATCCAAGATACCTCTACACCTCCCTATTTTTTATTGCCAACACCACATAATTTATTTTTATATAAAATTTAATCGCTTTATAGAAGTCTGATTTACATATAAAAATCTGTACATATTTAATGTATACAACTGGATGACTTTGGAGAAACCATCATCACAATCTATGTCATAAACATGTTCATCACCTCCAAAAGTTTTCTCTAGCCCTCTTTATTCATTATAATTACTAATTTATTTTTTATGGTAAGAACATTTAGAAAAATTTTAAGTATATGATACAGTGTTGTCAAGTATATAGGCTCTAGGCTGCATAGTAGATCTCTACAGCTTTTTCATCTCTTGTAACTGAAGCTTTGTACCCTTTGACTAATATATCCCTGCTTCCTCTTTCTCTTAGCCACTGACAACCACCATTCTACTCTCTGTTTCTATGAGTATAACTATGCTAGATTTCTCATATAAGTAGTATCATGTGGTACTTGTCTTTCTGGCTTATTTCACTTAGAATATTCTGAACTCCAGCACCTATCTCTTAAATGAACTGCACTTCAGTTCCTCCATGTGGTTGCAAATTAGAGGACTTCCTTTTTTGAAGGCTAAATAATATTCCACAGTATATACATACCACATTTTGTTTATCTATTCATTCATGGATGGACATTTAGGTTGCTTCCACATCTTATATATTGTAAATAATGCTGTAATGAACATGATAGTGCAGATACCTCTTTGTCATATTGATTTCAATACCTTTGGGTCTATACCCAGAAGTGGGATTGCTGGATCATATGGTAGTCACGGTTTCAATTTTTTAAAACAAACCTCTGCACTGTTTTCCACAATGGATGCATTAATTTATATTCCCACCAATAGTGTATAAGAGTTCCCTTTTCCCCACATCCTTGTCAATGCTCACTTTTTTTTTTCTTTTTTTTTTTTTTTTTGTAATAGCCATCCTAACAGGTGTGAGTTTCATGAGGGTTCTGATTGGCATTTTCTTGATAATGAGTGATAAGAATTTTTGTTTATATATCTTCCAGCCATTTATATGTTCTTTGTAGAAAGAATACGTTATAGGAAACATGAAAAATGTACAGAAATCAGACATAGTTATCAAGAGACATCTTTGCCTTTACTTCTTCAAGAGCCTCCAAGAGATAGATCTGTACTACAACAAAATCTGATTTCTGTATCTTTTTCATGTTTCCTGTAATGTATTACTTTCTTTTAAAAACTATTCAGGTCCTTTGCCCATTTCTTAATAAGGTTGTTTGTTTTCTTGCTATTGATTTATTTTTAGTTCCTTATACATTTTGGATATTAACTTGCCCCTTCTAATTTTGGCAACAAATGTAAATTCCTATCAAGGGTTTTCTAAGTTCATTACATTTTAAATACTTAAGATCATTATTTATTTTTCTATTAACATTTTTTTTTCTTTTTTATATATTAATGGTAGAAACAACTCATTCTTACTGGGCATCAAGAAAAAATATTCTTCCTTGTAGACAAGCAGTGTATCCGCCAGATGCCACAGCAGCTGTGCTGCCAGCTGTTGGCACAGATGTAGAGGCAACTTCCATACCTTGACTTCAGCTTAGAGAGAGATAGCAAGGAATGGTGTCTATGCAATTGCATTGCATAAAAGATACTTGGCATCATGAATTAGATGGCCCTGTTTGTTAGCATGATTAACCAAGCTCAGGCTCATAAACTGATCATTTATTCATTCAACATTTATTGTGAACCACCTACTATATGCTGGAAGTGTGGCAGGCACTTGCAATACAAAGACAAATAAGGCAATATTTGTGCCCTCAATTAGCTCAGTCTAATGGAGAAGTCAGATATGTAAAAAGTGATTATAATATACTCTAATAAAGTCTAATATTGACATGAATTTAGATTACAATGAGTGAGATGAGTCCAAGTAAGGCTTTTCCTAGAAGAGATGATAGGTAAGTTGAAAGAAGAAAAATATATCTCAGCAAAGATGGGGAGAGACAGTGTTACAAGAAGGAACAGAGACATGAGAAAATGTGGCAAACCTGGGTCCTTAAGTAGTTTGATATGTCTGAAGTGTCAGTGTGTGTATGGGGGTGGATGGTACATGGTTAAAAAGGGTGAGACTGGTGATACAGGAAAAAAACAAATATGGTATGAAATGTTAATGAATTTAGACTTGATTCTGAATGAAATGTAGATTCATTAATCAAGTGATCAATTTCTAATTTCTACTAAAGTATAATTGTATCTGGTGTTCCTTATAAAATGAATATATGTCTAATAAGTGGCAGAGCTGAGTGAGACTTGAACCGATTTTTTTGAACAAGAAAGCCCATGCTTTATATCCATGTTGAGGAGTACCTATATTTCCCCATAGAACAGATTTCCTTCCCAAATGCCCATAGCTCTTGCCAGGCTTTGTAATCATCTTTGACATCTCCTTAAATTTTATCTTCTTTCTCCCAATTGTCACCCATTCCTACCATTTTTCCTTCCCTTCCTTCTCAAATGTGACTAAAGTTGTCTTGGCCCTTTCAATGTACACCCAGGATAATAACACAACTACCTGGTTGGCCACACTTACTGCAATCTCTATAGTCCCACAAATGGTTTCTAAGCAAATTATTTCAAACACTGGCATAATCATTCAATACAAGAGATATCTATGCCTTTACTTCTTCAAGACCCTCCAAGAGATAGATATGTACTACAATAAAGCCTGATTTTTGCACATTTTTCATGTTTCCCATAATGAATTCCTTTTAAAAACACATTTTCCTTTACTCCCTAAATAAATCTTCATTTCAGGTGTGTCAGAAGCCTCCCAGGCCTTTGTATTAGGCCGATTCAATCATTATTTTGTGCCTTTACCCATATTATCCCTGCTATTGGGGGACAACATCCTCTCCCACCAATTCACTTATTCAAAAATCACAGGTCATTTTCAGATCTGCTATTTTATATTTTCTATCTTTCTTTTTAATTTCAGGATATTATGAGGGTACAAACATTTTGGTTACATGTTATGACTTTGCCTCACCCAAGCCAGGTTTAGGGGTATGCTCTTCCCCCATACAACACTCACCAAATCCATTAGTTTGAGTTTGCCCACCCCACCCCCAACCCCCAAAGAATATTAGTACTGTGTGAGCACCTTCGTGTTAATCAGTTAGTGCCAATTTGATGGCAAGTACATATGGTGCCTATTCTTCTCTTCTTGTGATACCTCACTTCGGAGGATGGGCTGGTGGAACTGCTAAATATTAGTACAACCTCTGTGGAAAATAATTTGGAGATACCTCAAAGAGCCAAAAATAGAAATACCATTTGATTCAGTAACAGTAATATTTTATCTTTTCTATAAAGTGGTCCTGTCAACTACTCTGAGCCTTCAAGATCTCTCCTTCTTGGGATTTCTATCGTACTTTTTAACCCTTAATTGTTCTCTACATCTGTTTTTCTTTTGCTCTGTGAGATCTGTTGTAAACATTTTAGTTCATACCTAATTACATCACACCTGGATAATTACAAAAGTGTGCTAACTGGCTTCCTTGATTTTAGTTTCTCTTTTCTAATTTATCATGAATACTGTTATCAGATTAGACTTCCACAAAAACAAATACACATTCTCGGTTAAATTTCAGAGCCCTTCACTGAGCATTCATGATGGTTCATTACCCAGACATATCTTTCACTATGCTTCTACAAAAAAGCCAGTATGCTAGCTCAACCAATATGCTTCCTGCTGTATATCAAGACCAGGTCTTCCCTTACATATTTGCTCACTTGGACTCCTCAGCCTGAACTTTCTTTCCTCTTCTCTGTTTGGCAGACTTCTAGACTTCCCACACCTCTTGGGGATGATCTCATCCACAGCAGTCCTGCTTTTGTTCATTGTAGCAGCAAAGGTCTTAGCTGTAAGCAAAGGACATGATTCTGATTGCTTAAGAAGAAAATGAACTCAATTAAGGGATATTGGATGACACACTGAGTAGTTGAGAGATCTGAAGAACTGGACTAGAGGTTAAGCTTCCAGAAACAATGCCTGATACCAAGCTACAAAGTTATATTGATGATAAAATCATAACCACTGCTGCTGTTCCAATAAGCATTACAGGAAGCCACCACCATTGCTTCCACTGGCCCCTGTTGAGGCCACTCTTGAGCAAGAAACTGATCTTTGCCTTTGCGAGTGCCCCAAAAGTCAGACAGTTCTACCTCAACTCTTTCCACTGTAAAGAGTTTCACATGGAGTCACCTTCCTCCAGTTCCTCACTTCAAAATCAAAGTCTCACACAAGTGTGTCTAGGTCACATGACTAAGACATATCTATAGGAGTGTTCAAAATCTGTTCCTTAAAACACTCTAAAGGTACATGCAATTGGGCAACTCAACATTATCTCCTAACTCTCCACCTTCATCATAGAGGCTAAAAATGCTAAACATGTTTTCTCAGCCTTCCTTAGGGCTAAGTTTACCTAAGTTGACACAATCCTGGAAATAACATGAAACAAAAATCTGCTGGGGAGCTCTACAAAAGCCTTGGTACATTTGATAAAAAGGCTGACACTATCATTCCCCTTCAACCCTTATTTTTGAATGTGGATACGATTTCTGTAGCTATGACAATTATCTATAACCATGAGGAAAGGTCAAGAGACTGTAAGAGAGGCCTCTTGATAGCCTGACATTGATGCATTTGCCTATTTCCATTCTTCTTATTTTCTTTGAGAAATAAGTAACTGGCTTTTGTTTAAGCTATGTTAAATAGTTTCTACTAATTGCAGCCTTAAAAATTCCTTACATATAGACCCATATCTTCTACTATTGGCTTATGTTTCCATTTCTCACGGAGGTTATGTTTTCATGACCCTTAGTAATACTATCCCATCCCTCAGATTTATCTGTAGTAAAGCTGATGCTGCCAAAAAAAGACAAAGTAGCTATAAACAGAGAACACACTTGAGTGCTACATAAATGATACAGCCATTAACATCCTATAAGAAGAAATACAAGTGAAAAATAAGGAATGTCCAATAAGCAACAGTGCCATAATTGCCTTAAGTGTAAGTTCTACACATCAACATGCTGACAGTTTTGCCTCTAAAACAACATGCTATGCTCTTAATGTCTGCATGTCCCCAGATACTTTAAAACCTGATCCTCAATGTGTATAGTACTACAAGAAAGGGCATTTGAGAAGTGGTTAGGTCATAAGGGCAAAGCCCTCATAAATGGGATTAGTCCCCTTACAAAAGAGACTCCAGAGAGATCCTTCATCTCTTTCACTGTGTGAGGACACAGTGAGAGGGTGCAATCTATGAAATGGTCCCTCACCAGATACCAAATTTTCTAGTGCCTTGATCTTTACAATCTCCAAAACTGTGAGAAATAAATTTCTGTCATTTATAAGCAACCCAGTGTACGGTATTTTGTTATGGCAGCCTGGAAGAACTAAGACACAACACCTGATACAAAAGCTGGCATCAGAGGAATATGCTTCAGAATCAGAGCACCAACAAATCTCTGCATTGTGTAAATTGATCGCAGGCTGTATTTGGCCAATTAGTAAGAATAAGGGTATTGACTGAGGTGGGAGGGTGTATAAGTGCATGAGAGGTATGAGCGAGGGTCTAATCTTCTGTGTTAATTAGGTAGGGTTGTTGGTCACTGTAAAGACCTTAAACATGCTAATTTAATAATTCAGTTCCATTAATTCTATAGCATAAGAGGAAAAGGAATTAAGCCAGAAAAACTAATCTCACTGTAATGAAGTGCTGCATTTTCATTACCTGAATTGCTATATTTCACAGAAATGTTTAAAAGTAGAATAATAAGCATGTCTTGTGCTTTTTAATGTTCAACTGAAAAGGAAAATAAATAATCAATGTCGCCATCCCAGATGAAATAGTATCAAAAATGTTTGAATTATTGCGTGCATTTTCCTCATTCCATTAATTACACTCTTCAGTGTAATTTTGAGCTCTCAGAAAAAAGTATGCTTAATAATACCAAAGAGAAATAAAAATATTTTTAAAGTATTTTCAGTATAGGTGCTTAGACCACAAAATCTAATGAGTTTTAGCAAATACTTATTCCAAATCATGATATTAATAACCAATTAATGAAGTGTTGAAACAGCATACATTTTAAAGGTAGATTATCCACTTCTTTTGCATATAACAATATAACTTATTTTACTAACATGGCAATTATAGTATTGTCTCGGAATATTACTTTTCTTGCTGTTAAATGGATGGTATTCTTGCTACGGTAGGTGCTACAAAGATTAGTGAGAAATTTCTCATAACGTTGTTAGAGCCTCTAGGAACAACGATGCTCCTATATAGAATGTGCCTCTGTTTTTAGGGAGGCAACATGGCCCAGTAGAAAACTATAGGTTTTAAAAGAAGAGGGACTTTGATTCAAATAGTAACTCTACTTGCACATGTCATTAAATCTCTCTGATTCTATTTTCTCACTTTTAAAATGGAGGCAAATACTCATTCTGCCGGATTGGTTGTACATGAAACAAGATTGTTTAAATAGGAGATTGTAAAATAGGAGTGTGCTATCATTTGGATGTGTCTCCCAAAAAAGCATATGTTGGAAACTGAATTCCCAATGGAACAGTGTTGGGATGTGGAGCCTAATAAAAGGTGATTAGACCATGAGGGCCTTTCCCTCATGAATGGACTAATGCTGTTATCACGGATGAGGATTTGTTATAAAAGAGCAAATCTGCTCTCTCTCTCTCTCTCTCTCTCTCTCTCTCTCTCTCTCTCTCTCTCTCTCTCTCTCTCTCTCTTTGCCCTTTAGCCATGGAATGATATAGCAAGAAGGCCCTCAAGAGATGACAGCCCCTCAGTCTTAGACTTTGCAGTCAACAGAATTATGTGCCAATAAACTGTTTATTTTAAATTTCCTAGTCTCAGTTATTGTGCTATAGCTGCACAAGGTCAACTAAAACAGAGTGCATGTAATTTGGTGATTTTTAGCTCCTTCCAACCAAAAATGAGGCAAAATTAGAGAACTCTTGAAATGAGCATCAGAAAAACTGGGCATGATGTTCAGGAACACCCAGGACCAGGATCAGCTTGTGATCACAGCAGGTAAAAGAATGTCAGGGTATAGAAACAGAGAAAATACCCCAATTCTTATCTTCATCAATATGTAGTATGAACCTGATACAATCTACTATCTGGAAGCAGGGGAGCTGAAACTAAAAGGGCCCAAATTTGGACTTAAAAATCATGCCTCCCACATTGAGCATCACTGTTCTACCTTTAACAACTTTGGTAACCTCCTCTCTTTAATAGATATTAAAAGTTTCCAGGAGAGTGGAGCAAGATAGCTGAATAGAAACCTCCAACAATTGTCCCTCTGCATGAACACCAAATTCAACAACTATGAAAGGAAACACCTTCAGAAGAACCAAAAATCAGGGGAGCAATCACAGTACCTTATTTTGACATTGTATCAAGAAAACAGGGCAGAAAAGACGGTCTTACATTGCCTACACCACCCCTCCCCCATCCTCAGGCAGTGTCAGGCCAGTGCACCAAGTGAAGAGAGAATCTGTGTCTTCTGTTGAGGGGAAAGAGAAGTTATTCTGGAACTCTGCATTAGAACTCAGGGTAACCCAGTCACAGGGAACACAACACAGGGCAGAATTCTGCCAGTGCCCACAAAACAAGCATTCAGACTAGCCAGCCTGGTCAGAGAGAAATCTTCTGTCTTGAAATCTGAATTCTGACTGGCCCCACCACTGGCTGACAAAAATAGCCTGGATAAAGCAATCAGGCCACAAAGGCCAGAGTCCTTGAGAAACTCCTGCATCTATGCTGGCTCAGAGCCAGTGGACTTGGGTTTGTGTGATCCAGGCAGACACCAACGGTGGGAGCCAAGTCAGTGCCTGCATCACCCCTCTCCCAACTATAGGCAGTGCACCTCATAAATAGTCTTCTTTCTGAGGGAAGGGGAAGAGTTCAGAAAGGGAAGAGTTCAGAAGACATTGCTTTGCAACTTGGATACCAGCTCAGCCATAGTGAAATAATGTACCAAGCAGACTCCTGAAGACCCTGATTGCAGGCCTTGGATCCTGAATAGCATTTCTAGACACACTCTGGGCCAGAAGGAAACCTTCTTCCCTGAATTACAGAACCTAGTCCTCACAGGACTCACCACCTACTGACTAAAGTGCCCTTGAGCTTTGAATAAACATCAGAGGTAACCAGGCAACAGTCACCACAAGCCGTGGGTGAGACTGGAATGGCTTCAGGTGTGACCTGGCACAGTCCTAGCTGTGGTAGCCCATGACAGAGTGTCCACATTACTCCTTGCACAACTCCAGCAGCCCAGCATGAAGTATGACAGAAGAGAGTAAGAGATTCTGCTGGGTAATCCAGGGAATTCTGTCATATCTTACCCAAGTCCATTAAAGTAGTACCACCAGGATTCTGCAAATGTCACAACATTACTGGGATTGGAGTATGACCAGTATTAATAAAGTTTTAGTGATCAAACACCCAGATCACAAAACTCAAAATTTTTTGAATATATGAAATGCCTTCTCTAAAAGAATGGGTTCGAACAAAACAAGACTGAAAAGATTAGAATAAATACCTAACTCTTCAATGCTCAGGCATTGATAAATATCCATAAGCATCAAGAGCATCCAGGAAAACATGATCTCACTAAATGAACTAAATAAGGTACCAATGACCAATCACAGGGTGATGGAGAATGGGACCTCTCAGACAAAGAATTCAAAATGGGTGTTCTGAAGAAGCTCAATGAACTTCAAAACAATACATGGCAGGAATTCAGAAACCCATCAGAAGAATTTAACAAAGAGATCAAAATAATAAAAAAAAATCAAGAATAAATTCTGGAGCTGGAAAATTCAAGTGACAAACTGAGAAATGCAGTAGATTCTCTCAACAATTGATACAGCAGAAGAAAGAATTAGTGACTTTGAATACAGGCTATTTGAAAACACAGTCAATAAAAAGAAAAAGAAGAATAAAAAAAAATGAAACTTGTCTCCAAGATCCAGAAAATTTCCTTGAAAGGGCAAATATAACAGTTATTGGCCTTAAAAAATAGTATAGAGAGAAGATAGGGTAGAAAGTTTAAAGAAATAATAACAAAGAACTTTCCAAACATAGAAAAATGTACAAATATTCAAGTAGAAGGTGGTCATAGAACACCAAGCAGATTTAACTCAAACAAGACTGCCTCAAGGCATTTAATAATCAAGCTTTCAAAGGTCATAGAGAAAGAAAAGGTCTTATGTGAAGCAAGAAAAAAAAAAAAAAAACATATAAAGGAACTCCAATATGTCTAATGGCAGCCTTCTCATGGAAACCTTACAGGCTATGAGAGAGTGGCATGCCATATTCAAAGTTGAAGGAAAAGAACCTTAACCATAGAATATTATATCTTGCAAAAATACATTTCAAACATTAAAGAAAAATAAAATTTCCCCAGACAAACAGAAGGTGATAAATGTCATCTACACCAGACCTGTCCTATAGGAAACGCTAAAAGAAGTTCTTCAATATGAAAGAGAAGGACATTAATGAACAATAAGTAATCAACTGAAGATATAAAACTCACTGGTAACAGTAAATATACAAATACAGAATACTTTATTGCTGTAATTGCCGTGTATAAACTACTTAAATCTTGAGTAGGATGACTAAAATACAAATCTATCAAAAATAATGACTACAACAACTTTTTGAGAGATAGTATAAAAATATATAAATGGAAACAACAAAAGTTAAAAAGTGGGGATGGAATTGGAGCTAAAGTGTATAATACAGCACTAGAGCACCAAGATATATAAAGCAAATATTATCAAAGCTAAAGAGAGAGACAGATATCAATACAATAATCATGGGAGACTTCAACATCCCACTTTCAGCAATGGACATATCATCCAGACAGAGACAGCATCCAGACAGAAAATCAACATAGAAAAATCAAAGTTAATCTGCACTATAGACCAAATGGACCCAATAGATATTTACAGAACATCATATCCTGGCCGGGCACAGTGGCTCACGCCTGTTATCCTAGCACTCTGGGAGGCTGAGGCGGGCGGATTGCTCAAGGTCGGGAGTTCAAAACCAGCCTGAGCAAGAGTGAGACCCTGTCTCTACTATAAATAGAAATAAATTAATTGGCCAACTAATATACATCGAAAAAATTAGCTGGGCATGGTGGCGCATGCCTGTAGTCCCAGCTACTTGGGATGCTGAGGCAGTAGGATTGCTTGAGCCCAGGAGTTTGAGGTTGCTGTGAGCTAGGCTGACACCACGACACTCACTCTAGCCTGGACAACAAAGCAAGATTCTGTCTCAAAAAAAAAAAAAAAAAAAAAAGAACATCATATCCAACATCTGCAGAATATACATTCTTCTCCTCAGATCATGAATCATTCTCAGGATATACCATATGTTATAACACAAAACAACTATTTAAAAAAAATTTAAAAATGAAATGATATCAAGTATTTTCTATGACCACAATGGAACATACCTATAAATCAATAACAAGAAGAACACTGGAAACTATATAAACACATGGATATTAAACAATATGACTGGTCGGTCGATGAAGATATTAAAAAGGAAATGTAAAAATTTCTCAAAACTAATGAAAATACAACATATTAAAACCTCTAGGATACATCAAAGGCAGTAATAAGCAGAAAGTTTATGGCAGTAAGTGCCTATATCAAAAAAGTAGAAAAGCTTCAAATAATCAATCTAACAAATAATCCCAAAGAACTGAAAAGAAAAGAGCAAAAAATTCCCACATTAGTATAAGAAAAGAAATAATAAAGAGCAGAAGAGAAATAAATGAAATTGAAAAAAAATATATAAACAAAAGATCAGTGGAACAAAAACTTGGTTTTTTGAAAAGATTCACAAAATTGACAAACCTTTAGGCAGACTAAGAAAAAAAGAGAGATGATCTAAATAAGTAAAATCAGAGATAAACAAGGAAAAGATTTTTTTTTATATATAATGCCTTTTTTTTCTCCTTTGGGTAGATACGCAGTAGTGGGATTGCTATATCAAATAGTAGCTCTACCTTTAGGTTTTTGAGGTATCTCTGTACTACTTTCCATAGAGATTGTTCTAGTTTGCAGTCCCATCAGCAACGTATGAACGCTCCTATCTCTCCACATCCACACTAATATTTATTCCCTTGGGACTTTTTGATAAAAGCTGTTCTCACTGGAGTTAAGTGATATCTCATTGTGATTTTGATTTGCACAATTCACAATTTCGAAGATGTAGAAACAATCCAAGTGCCCAACAATACATGAATGGATTAACAAAATATGTTATATGTATACCATGGGGTACTACTTATCCATAAAAATGATGAACTATATATTTTATTACCTGGATGGAGCTAGAGCTCATTTTTCTAAGTGAAGTATATCAAGAATCAAAAAACAAACAGCATCTCTTGTATTTTCCTGGGTAGAGCTGGAACTCATTCTACTAAGTATCCCAAGAATGGAAAAACAAGCTCCACATGTACTCACCAGCAAATTGGTATTAACTGATTACCACCTAAGTGGACATATAGGAATTACATTTATCGGGTGTTGGGCAGATGGGAGGGAAGAGGAGGGGATGGGTATATACATACATAATGAGTGTGATGTGCACCATCTGGGGGATGGACACGCTTGAAGCTCTGACTCCAAGGGGGAAGGGAGGGGGAAGGCAACACACATATTCTAAACATTTGTACCCCCATAATATGCTGAAATAATAAAAAAGCACTACATATACTCACTGTTAAATTGGTACTAATTGATCAACAATTTTATGCACATATGGGAAGTAACATTCATAGGGTGTCAGGCAGGTGGGAAGACGGAAGAGAGGATAGGAAAATCTATACCTAGATGTGTTATATGCTGTCTGGAGTGTGGGCATGCTTGTCGGGTGGTGCAAAGGCAATTTTGTAACCAAAGTGCTTGTACCCTCATAATATTCTGAAATATAAAAAGAAAACAAAGAAAATGGAGACATTAAAACTATTAACAATACTCCAGAAAATCAAAGGCTCATTATCAATGACTATGAGCTACTATATGCCAATAAATTGAAAAACTCATAAGAAATGGATAAATTCATAGACATGTAACTTACCATGATTAAACCAAGAAGAAATCCCAAATCTAAACAAACCGATAACAAGTAACAAGATAGAAGCAGGAATAAAGAGCCTCCCATCAAAGAAAAGCCCAGGACATGATGGTTTTACTGATGAATTCTATAAGTATTCAGAAAATAACTAATATCAATGCTACTTAATCTATTCCAAAAGTTGAGGAGGAAGGAATACTTCCAAATTTATTCTACAAGACCTATATCATCATTATACCAAAGTCAGACAAAGACACAATAATAAAAGAAAACTATGAGCGAATGTCTCTGATAAAAAGAGATACAAAAACCCTCAACATAATACTAGCAAACCAAATTCTACAACACATTGAAAAGATTATTCATTATGATCAAGTGGGATTCATACCAGGGATGCAAGGATGGCTCAACATATGCAAATCTATCAATGTGATAAATCATATCAACAGAATGAAAGAACAAAAAAAAAATGATCATTTCAATTGATGCTGAAAAAGCATTTGATAAAATTCAACATCCCTTCATGATAGAACACAAAATTGAGTATAGAAGGAACATACCTCAACATGATAAAAGCATCATATAACAGAACCACAGCTAGTATCATACTTAACAGGAAAAAACTGAAAGTCTTTTTTCTAAGATATGAAACAAGACAAAGACACCCAGTTGCACCACTGTTATTCAACCTAGTACCAGAAACAAAAGAAAGAAATAAAAGGCATCCAAACTGGAAAATAAGTCAAATTATCCTTTTAGCCTTGTTTGCAGATGATATGATTATTTATTTACTTACTTATTTAGACATGGAGTCTTGCTCTTGTTACCCTGGGCTAGATAGAGTTCAGTGGTGTCATCATAGGTCAATGCAACCTCCAACTCCTGGGCTCAAGTGATCCTCCTGCCTCAGCCCCCTGAGTATCTGGTACTACAAGCATGCACCACAGCACCCAACTAATTTTTCCACTTTTAGTAGACACAGGGTCTTGCTCTTGCTCAGGCTGATCTCGAAATCCTGAGCTTAAGCAATCCTCCCACCTGGGTCTCCAAGAGTGCTAGGATTACAAGCGAGAGCCACTGCACCTGGCTAATATGATGTTATAGCTAGAGAAAACTAGAGACTTCATAACAAAACTATGTCAAACAATTCCTGTTAAATGAGCAATCTCACAAACCTATATTTTAAGCCCTTGAAGATATCTATGTCATTTATGAAATATTTGTACACCCTCCGAACCTGACAGTATTCATCAAAAGACTGGAAATACTCATAGTTCAAGATTTTCTTTTTCAATTTCGTCTTTTGACTGAGATGATAGAAAACACGTATTTCTTTCTTCCAATAGTGTCTAGCTTTGGATTCAAAGGATTACAGTGTCTGGATTAAACTGTCAGCTTGTACAAACTTGAGTTAAGGAAAGGAGAAGTGTTGTTCAGTATTTAAAATAGTATAGTCCACTAAATCATAGTGATCCTTGAAACTGGCGGGGTGGCATGGAGGAAAGAAAACTTAAATTGCAAAACTATACTAGCAACAAGAATGTACAAGTAATATTTGACAGAGCAGTTATCAAAATGGCAATATTCAGCATTGCTAAAATCAATAGAATATGCATGGAAAGGATGTGAATGCCTACATAATCAGTTTCAACAATTTTGGGGTGCTAAATAATGGTAATCAATGTGACAAGGTACTTTAATTATGTATTTAATAAAAACACAGAACCAGATCATAGTAATATATCTACCGAAGAGCAATATTGATATGTTCATATTAAAAATGACTAAAACAGGATTTCCCCAAATTGTTCTATAAAATACTCTTTTGAGAATTGTTAATAGATATGTCACAAAAATGTATGCTACATGATGTATCCTTATCTTAAAGATTCACAGCATGTATTTAATATAGTACAGATACTGCAAAGGCCTGCAGTAAGTAAACCCGTTTAACTCAGTGTCACCTGGCATTTACCAAACTTTCTTAAGAATGGAATACTATTTTGAAGGAAGAGAACTGTCTTTATTTTAGTGTGAGCATTTTTCTTCTTCTTTGACTTGACTCTATTATTTCTTCTTGTTTTCATTTTTGAATATTCACCACAGCTCAGGTAGCTCACGTTAACAACCATATATATATATATATATATATATATATATATATACACATATATATACACACACACAAACACACATACACACAGATGTTTACATATGTGTATATATATGCTTATATACATGTGTTTATATATGTATATATAACTCCATATTTGGGTGGACTCATATAATTCTACACACACAACATACATATATAGGAGAGGTTTCACCCCTCCTCCTCATGACTTGTTTTACAACAGTGAGATCATTTTTTATATAACTAATGGTATTGTGTGTGTGTGTGTTTTTTTTTTTTTTTTTTTTTTTTTTTTTTACACAACAATACTTAGGGAGTAAACTGAAAGTGTATAACTCTCTCTTACCCTAGAACTTACCCCTGGGATAATGTGATGAAAGCCAGATGGAAAAGATGCCTATATGAGAAGCCACATGCTATCTGAGCAAGGGACAGAGAACAATGCTTTTCTCCATTTATATACTAGATAGCACAGTGACAACCCTCTCCTCCAGAAAGGAGATAAAAAAAATTCAATCCGTTAAGATAAGATGGAAAGGAACTATAGGTTTTTACCTTGACCTGTATAAATATAAATACCTGTTTCCAAAGCCCAAATTGTTGTCTTAGGCTTTCAAGACCTACAGATATCTCCTGGTCTGAGCTTCATAGCTGCTAAACTGTAAGAACCTAGGGAGATAGTGCTCCAGTCTTCCTAGCACCTTAGGGCTTCACCAGTTACTCAGTCTGAGTCATAACCATTTGACACTACAGATCATAGAAATTTACTAAACAATGGCTACCAATGGCTACTTCATGGTATACAAAGAGTAACATGCTTTTATAGGAAATGAGAACACAAAATAATCTCTATCATCTACAGATTGACACATTACAGACATAAATTTTAAAAATCATAAGAGAACAGTATAAATAACATTTTTTTCAAAATTTTTGAAAATTATTATTAAAACATACTTAACTAAATAACTGAATATATCCATAATCATTAATAAAATTGAACTGGCAGTCAAATTCTACCTCTGTCCCAATGAAATAAATACCAGGGCCAGGCAGTTTTATAGGCAAATTTCATCAAATATTCAAGCAACTGATAGTACTTATAAAAATTATTTCAGGGAATGAAAAATAAATAAAGCTGTTCGATGTGTTTTATTAAACTAGTACAACCTTGGTGCCAAACAAGAAAAAAATAATAGTACAAAAGTAAGCATACAGACTAGAAGCAAAAATCCTAAATGTATTACCAAATTTAATTTGTATCTGTGTGTGCAAGTGTGGGTACATAAATTTAAGATCAAGGATGGCTTGTCTTAAGAACATAAGGATGCATTAATATCAGAAAATCTAACTGTCTCAGTCCATTCAGGCTGCTATAACAAACTATCATAGACTAGGTGACTTATGGGAAATTTATTTCTCACAGTACTAGAAACTGGGAAGTTCAAGATCAAGGAATCAGCAGATTTTGGTGTCTGATGGGGGCCCACTTTCTGGTTCATAAATGGCCATCTTTTCACTGTGTTCTCATATAATGAAAGGATCAGGAGGCCTCTCTTGAGTCTCTTTTATTAATATACTTATGGAAATCCCCTCATGTCAACTAGTGTAAGTCTAACTGATACTTTTTAAATAATGCATAATATTCTATAATGTAAATATAACAATGATTGCTTAAGTCACTCCCATATTTCCCATATCATGAAGCATGGTGTCCTCCTCAAAGATGCTCCAAGTCCTCTATAATTATCCCCATTTCAGTAACATGCAGGCTTTAGAATATTTCTAAATTTTTCACTTTCTCTATCTATTCCTACAATAATACCACCACGACAACCACAAATTATCTTTGGAGGACCTTTTATTTTCTCCTTTCCCCAGCCCCAGATTATAGGTTTTATCAAGACCGTTTAGTATTTATTCAATATTTCCTTACAATATATTCAGTTTCTTTACAGAGCCCTTAACCTATAAGGCATATGTTTGAAACTTTATATCATATTCCATTAAGATAGATAGATAGATATAGATACAGATATAGGTAGATACAGATATCTACAAAACCTTGCTCACCATGGTTTCTCTCTTCTTCCTTCCTTCTATCCTAAAATGTCTCTTTTGGTTCATTTACTGTTTGGTTATTTTATTTTTTTCTCCCAAGTATACCCCTAATACGAGGCTCATGGATTATATAGTCCCTAAATTCTGACACATTTGCAAATATCTTTCTTGTATTCTGACACATCATTGATACCTTGGCTGGAGTATGATCCTTGAGTTTTGGTCAGCCTACTTCTAACATTGTAGGGCCCAGGGCAAGGATACAAATAGAAGTCTACATACCTTATGTCTAAATCCTTAAAATTTATGTATCAAAATATCACACTGTACACCATAATATGTACAATTACTTATCAATTAAAAACTAATATAAAAGTTATAAACCAAGTTAATAAATCGTTATACATGTTCTAGTATCCTACCTTGATATGCATATCCTTTAATGGTCTAAAAGGCCAGGTTCTAACAAAATTGTTGGTCTCTAGTTCTGTATCAGAAATCAGTGGCGCAAGAAGAGCCAGTTGCTGACTACTAACCACTGGCTCCAGGTGGGCATAGCCCCTTGACTGTTTAGATTCACTGCCCTGTGAGGAGGGGAATAGCCAAATATAAAAAGGCCAGAACTGTTCACTCTATAAAGATCAAGGTTGAGGGAAAGGGACCTTTTTACTTTGGTCTAAGAGTAATACTAGCTGTGGTACTTTTAGATAAGTAGTCTGTAGATGCTATTCAAGAGCTTACAGCTACAGTTTTACAAATTAGAAATTCAATTATACTCTGATATTTTTCCTTTGTAAGTAATTTATTTTTCCATACTACTTTTTTTTCTAAGAGTTTCTTTTTATCTTTGGGGAGTTCAGCATACCACAGCCTGCACAATCTATTTATGCATGGCTTGGAAACTACCAATGGTGTTATTATTATTATTTGTTTTTACACAAATTTATTCTCTTACAGCTTTGGAGTTCAGAAGTTCAAAATGGGTCTCACTGGGCTAAATTCAAGGTGACAGGGCTGCACTTATTCTGGAGGCCCCAGAGGAAAATCCAATTTCTTGCCCTTTCTGGATGCTAGAGACTGCCCTCGTTTCTTAGATGGTGGTCCCTTCCATCTGCAAAGCTGGAAATGGTCACTTCCACATTTAAGGGACCCTTGTAATTACATTGTGTCCACACAGATTATCAAGGATAATCTCTTTATCTTAGCTTAGAAACCTAAATTCCACCTGCAACCTTAATTATCTCTTTACATTTAGCATAATATAATCATAGTTTCTGGGGATTAGAATGTAGACATCTTTGGGCGGCAGTATTCTGCCTACCACATATGATATCGGCAGAAGTAAGAAATGATGAACATTTTTATTAGGAAATTTGTATAGGATAAATTTTAATTAAATTAATATTATAAAATAACATTTGATAGAGTAGATGTTGATAAGCCAAGTTAGGCAAATTTCAAATGCCCATGTGTTAATCCAGATGTTCTCACATTATTCCCTATTTTGTCCTACAGTCTAGAATCCTAAGATATAGTTCTTCACATAGATATCAGGCTGTTGTTAAGACCAACTTTATAAGTTGTTTATCAAGCTAAACAGCTTTTGGTAAGGAAGAATCTATTTACAAAAAATACCATGTGCCATGGAGGTGCTGGATGTGAGAAATGTGCTATGATCATAGCAAATACTTAAAGGCCCTCATGAGGTTATATGATGTGTCTATTTATAACTAGAAAGATAAGCCTTTGTTTAAACCTATGCTGCTTTCATCTATCTTTATTCAAATATCTAAGAGGAAGAGACAGCCTGTTGTCCAGAGGTAGTCTTCTCTCTAAGACACATTCTAAAACCAAAGAGTCTGGTTATGCAACCAGTGAGTCTGAGAATCAGCCTTAAGTTCTTATTTTATTCCATCAACTTTTCCAAAGTATAATGGAATTTATCTATTTATAGAATTTTTTTGGTGCAAAATTTTACCTCAGATTAATAAAATAAAATATTAAGTTCCAATACAAGGTATTTATCTTCATTAGCTCATTACAAGTGTCACTGAAGTATTCTGAGACAGGTTCATGCTGACAGTTTTGAGGTAGATGCTCCTGCCTCAACTAGAGCAATAGAGTCCTAAGAAGCAGTCCTAATTTTTATCCTATATTCTTCAAACTTATTTTCTGTGGCGAGTAACTTAGCAAAACACATCTCAGCACGATATGCATCTGCATCATCTGGTCCTTGCCAGAAGTTTCTCCATAGAATTATTTCTCACCGCTTCTCATTATATATTTAATGTCCTCTGAATTCATATTAGACTTCCTATAATTCTCTGTACATGCCGTGTTGTGTCAAGCCTCTGAACCTATTTTTAGTTGTTTCCTCTGTATGTGACACCTTCCCCAGTGTCTCTACTTGGTTCATCCCTAGTCATACATCAAGATTTTACTTAGGTATGGCTGCTCTTAAAGAAAATTTCTCTAACTCTACACTCAACTCATCTTGGGTGGTGGTTCCCCTCAAAAGGATTGGCAAAACAAAGAAAAATATGTGGCAGATACCTTACGTGTCTGACAATGCTTAAAATATTTTCTGTCTGATCCTTTATAGAAAATGTTTACTGACTCCTGGAGTAGAAGCCTATTACCAAAAAATGATAAGGTATGTGTCTTTATCATCAATCTAATCTTAAACTCAGTGAGCTAATAAACCAACAGATTCAGCTCCTTCCCTAGCGATTTTCTTGTATTTTGTTTAAGTCTCCAGAGCCCAACTATTAACTACCCATGCTAAGACATCCATAGGCAAATTCCTATAGAAAAGATATAAAAAGAATAACTGGACCTGAAAATGTGTTTGAGTAACTTTTGATGTGTTACATTTTTGTAATTTTCTATATAGCTTTCATCAGGATTGTCACTTATTGTCACATTGACTTGGCACCTCAGAACTCCAGTAGGTTCCATTCACATCAACTAAGCTGTGATTTATGTTCCCTAGAGTTGTGCAACACGGTGACCCTGGTGTTTATCACTGAGACTCTCCCTGTTGCAAAGAATACAATATTACATGTGAGTTCATCTAAACTAGTGGCTCCAAAACTTGGTTGCAAATTGCAAACAGAGCCTGGTTCACATCTCTACATATTCTGACTTATCGTTTGGGGAGTGGAGGCCTGGCATGGGTATTTTTTGCAAACTCCCCAGATGACTTTAATGTGCCACCATCATTGAGAACCACTGATCTAATATTTTCACCATATTAGTGATTACATTCTATGAACTGTGAAGCTAATATTAGTGCCTGTGAAAAAATTGATCTGAAAAGAAGCTAATATATTATATTCTAAATGTAAATTTAATGCTAATTAATGTTGCTAAGTTGATACATGAATCTAGATCTTTTGAACTCTAGAACCCAAACTTTTAACTGCTACCTTATGGCATCCATATGCACAGATGAACAAACTGATGATACTTTAGTTTTTCAGTTATACAGATTTAATCACAATGCTTTCATCATTATTCTTCCTGATTCTTGATACTTTGGACCCAAGAATAACTATCATACATGCTAGATATATTTCTTTTATCAAAAATAGATGTTAACTTTTTCTCCTAGTCCAAATAATCTTTAATAGTATGTTAATAACTTCTATGGTTTCAATGTGTCCCTCAAAATTCATGTGTTAGAAACTCAGTCCCCATTGCAACAGTATTGGGAGGTAGGGCCTAACAGGATATTGTTTAGGTCATAAGGACTTTGACCTCATTCATGGATCAGTACTGCTATGAAAAGAGCTTGTGGGAGTGGGTACACTCTCTCCTGCTCTTCTGTCCCATGAAGACACAATGTTTCTCCCCTCTAGAGGACTCATTGTTCAAGGTGACATCTTGGAAGCAGAGACTAAGCCCTAATGTGCCAGTACCTTCAACTTGGACTTCCCATCCTCCAAAACTGTATAAGAATAAATTCCTGTTCTTTATATTAATAAATTATTACCCAGTCTCAGATATTCTGTTATAGCAACACAAAACAGACTAGGGACAGTGACTGAGGCCCAAAGTTGGATATAAGCTATTAAGTACTTAACAAATTTTAAGCAACTAGGTAACAATTGGTGTCAGAAATTGCACCCTTCCCTTAGTCTATATAAGGAATGAGAAGGGTGGAATCACTGACTGTCGATGGTGTGCTGACTTTAGTGAAAAATTACTTTTCTTTTCCTCTGGAAGAATAGATGGGGTGCTTTCTGTCATTGAATAATCAAGTGAGACCAAAGGGCACCTTCAATAGAACCATTCAGAGAGACCATCATCAGACCTTGCAAGAAAATGAGATGTCTCTCACTTCCTGAATGAAGCTGGAGTCTCACCCTATTAATGCCATGAGACATGAGGCTGATGAGAGGCTTCTGGAGAGCTATTCATATGTTTTTGGAGGCATAAGAAAACACAGAAACTTGGATCATCTTTTGGTCTAATTCTTTTTCTTTTTTTAGATTTTGTATAGATTTAGGTGGTACAATTGCAGTTTAATTACATGGATATAGTGCGTAGTTGTGAAGTCTAGGCTGATAATCTAACCATCACCTGAACAGTGTACACTGCACCAATTAAGTAATTTTTCATCCCTCGCCCCCCTCCTACCCTCCCACCTTCTCACCCTTCCAAGTCTCCAATTTCTATTATTCTACTCTTGGTCTAATTATTTCTACAGGTAAAGGTCCTGCTGGAATGGTATACACCAACAGGGCCAATAGAGACTATGGAGAGGTATGCCTTGAAAGAATACAGGGAAACCATTTCAGTTCTGGTTTCATGGACTTTGGAGGACTTAGCAGAAAGCTTTAGCACAAAGAGTAGACAGTATAGTGCTATTTATAGAGATGCTGGGCAAATAAGAGGCCTTTGAACCTGGAGAGACTCAAGGAAGACACACTGTTCCTTTCTCAGGTGGTCTTCAGTATTAGAAGGGGCCAGGATGAAGCTAAGCAATTAAGAAAGCCACACACTTCACATATGAGAAGATGACATAGAAACAGAGGCTACCAAACTGGACAAACTTGGGTAACCAATCACAGTAAATGGCCAATAAATTATGCAATGAGAACTCTGTGTCTACTCTCTTCCCTTCCCTTCTCCAACACCAAAGCAACTGGTTTGAGAAAAGAAAGGAAGTGAAATACATCTCAGAACCAGTTGACATGGAACCCTTCACACTCCCTCCTACTCACACTGGCCTCCAAATAGCAAGGTCAGAGTTTACTCTGCACTGGAACAGAAGACGGGAAAGATTTCTGAATCTTTTACAATTAATTGAAAAAAATTTGAACAGCCAAAAATGGCCACATATTAATGGAATCTGCTAAAGATATCTCTAAGGGACATATGGGAGATTGAAAGAATGTAGTTAAAAGAAGTGTTTGGGAAAAAAATAATCTTGTTTATATTTCTTAGGAGCCTCACTCCCAATCATTGGCAAAGATAGCTATGGTTTTGAAGGCTTCCTTGAGGCAAATAAAACATTCATTCTTGAATTATCCTTATTTGAGTATTTCTTTTATCCTTTGTGAATGGAAGTCCTGTGCTGTCAGTATCTGCATTTGATTATGTTTCTATTTTCCATTGTGATTAACAGAGCATTAAGATAACATCTGTTCTCATATGAGGATATGGGGGAATATGCACAGGTTTTGGAATCAGAAAGACATAGGTTCAAATCCTGTTTTTGGCATTTACTAGATGTGCAGATGTCACAAAGGTGACAAAGAATACTTTTAAGAACCCATAAACATGAGCCCTGAAGGATGAGCTTTCTTCACTTCACTGTAAACCTACCTTGCAAAATTGTGAGACTGTGAAGGTTTTTCACAAACATCTTCAATTAAATGCTAGAATTTATTTTAGCACAGTCCCTTAGCAACCCACAATAACATTGTCTGTCACTGTGTCTGGGTGCCAGCTTCAAAACACAACTTTAATTTTTGGCTTCTGTGAAAAGAGTCCAACAGACAGTGGTTTAATTTACCACACAATTCTACTCTAAAACTCTGGAAGCCAAAGTAAGTAGAAATTTGCTTTTTTTCTCTGCTAGATATAAATTAAGGAACTAAGGAAATATTCACAATCTTCTATCAATTTAAAATGTATTTTAAAATATATATCTATGTAGGAAGAAAGATACATATATGGATATATATGACATAAATCAAATATAATAAAATGCTGATATTAAACTTTAAGTGGTGAGAAAATACTTGTTGACTGTAAAATTTTTGAATTTTCTTGTATGTTTACAATTTTCATAGACTAATGGCAAAAGTTTAAAACTGTATCTATTAACAAACATGGTTCTTAATAGTAGTGTGTGTGTGCTTGTGTGTATGTGTAGACATAGAGGAAGCTTTGCTCCTCACACAAAATGGAAATCAAGTAAACAATATAGACAATTGCTAAATCACCTTTAAATTAGATCAACAAAATATTAACCATCTATGGAACATTAAAAAAATATTACTTTCGAACAGATAAAATGAACAAATACGTATCAAATTTTGGAAATTATTTCAACATATAGCATCAAATTACATCAAATTGTCAGACATCTAAAGTTCAGTTATACTGCTTTATTAAAAAATTCAAATAACTTGAAAATCACTAAAAACCAAATCATCTGACAAATAGTTACTCTGCACCTACTATACGTAGACATTATTCTAGATCCTGGGGATACAGTGATGAACAAGACAGCCAAGGCTTCCCTTTCATGGAGCTTATTAGTCTTTTATAGGGAATTTTAAAATCATATAAATAATTAAGATAATTTCAGAGATAAATGCTAGGAAGAATTTCCTTTAAATAAACAACATAATATGACAGAGACTGCAGGTAAGGGGGATGCAACTTTACAAAGTGCTGAGGCTTAGACTTATGTGAGGGAAGGGAGAACCCTATTAAAATATATATGTATGTGTGTGTGTGTGTGTGTGTGTGTGTATATATATATATATATATTATATATAAAGAGAGAGAGAGAGAGATCACCCCTACAGACTTGGTATAGATTATATATAGGGTATGAGGGGGGAAAATGAACTAAGAATGACAGTCAATATTTTGATTTAAGCAGCTTGATGAATGGTAGTGCTAACTGCTGAGATCAGCAAGACTAGGAGAGGAATACTTGTGAGGTGACAGTGAAAAGGCAGGTATTAAAAGTTCCTTTTTTTCCATATCATGTTGAAGAAAACTCTCCAAGTGGAGACAGAATATAGGCAGTTGAAAATCTAAGTCTGTAACTTGCAAAGAATTCAAGCTAAAAACATGCATTTACAGAATCATAATGATGTAGACAGAATATAGTCATGGGACTGAAGAGTGAATGTAATTAGAGAGGTTAAAAGTGCAAGGATGACTCCCTGAGCACTCCACAATTTAACAACAGGAAAGAGAAGAATTAAATTTGTGAAGGATGTATAGAGTCTCAAACACTGATCACAAATAAACTGCTTTGTTGTGAAAAAAAAAAAAAAAAAAAAAAAGAGAGAAGAAGCAGGGTATAAAGGATATGAGAAACAGTGAGAGGCAAAGGTGCAAATAGGATAGGGTGGTCTCACTGAAGCCCAGAGAAGAGTGCCACAGAAGGCTTGGCTGACTAATGCTTAGAAGTAGAATGAGTTGAGAGTTGAGCATCAACCACTAGATTTGGCAGATTGGAGGTTTTTGTTGACCTTGACCAGAGCAGTTTCAGTGGGATGGAGGGGACACAAGCCTAAATGAGTGTCAGTTAAAGAGATAACACATAATAGGTAGGTGAATACAAATACCTAAATTTCGATGTGAATGAAAGATAGAACTATGTTAAATGGAAGTGGTGACAGGGGTCACACTTTCTTGTTCCAGTTGTGAATGGGAATGCTTTCAACTTTTCCCCCATTCACTATGATGTTGACTGTGGATTTATCTTATATATCTTTTATAATTTTGAAGTATGTTCAATCTATGCCTATTTTGTTCAGCATTTTTAATCATAAAAGGGTGCTGAATTTTGTCAAATGATTTCTATGGATCTACTGAGACAATTATATGGTCTTTTTTTTTTTTTTTTGCTTCCATTTGTGTGATGAAACACATTTATTGATTTACATATGTTAAGCCATCCTTGCATCTGGAATGAAGCACATTTAGTCGTGGTGGATTATTTTTTGATGAGCTGCTGAATTTGGTTTGGTACAATTTTATTGATGATACTTGCATCTATATTCATAAGGGATAGTGGTCTAGAGTTTTCTGTTTTTGTTGGGTATGTCCCTTGCTTTGGTATCAAGGCAATACCAGCTTTGTAGAATGAGTTGGGAAGGATTCCTTCCTTCTCAATGCTATGAAATAATTTCTGCACTATGCATATCAATTCTTCTTCATAGGTCTGTTAAAATTTGGCTGTGAAACCATCTGGTCTGCAGGGTTTTTTTGTTAAAAGAATTTTAAATGCTGCTTCCATTTTCTTACTCATAATTGGTCTGTTCAGGAATTCTCTTTCTTCCTGATTGAGCCTTGGGAAGTTGTGTATTTCTAGGAATTTGTCCATTTCCTCAACATGTTTGAGCTTATGTGCATAGAGATTTTTACAGTATTCACAGATGATATTTTATATTTCTGTGTTATCAGTTGTAATATCTCCTTTTTCATTTCTGATTGAGCTTATCTAGGTCCTTTTTCTTTTCTATTTCTGGTTAATCTAGTGAGAGGTCCATCAATTTTGTTCAAAGAATCAACTCTTAGTTTCATTAATCTTCTGTATTATTATTTTGGTTTTGATTTAATTTAGTTCTGCTCCCACCATAGTTATTTATTTTCTTTTGTTGGGTTTGAGATTGGTTTACTCTTCCTTTTTTAGTTCCTTGCGATGACTCATTAGATTGCTGAATCATGATCTTTATCACTTTTTGATGTAGGCATTTAAGTATTAATTTTCCTTAGGACTGCTTTTGTTGAATCCCACAGATTTTGGTAACTTGAGTCCTCTTTGTCATTTAGTTGGAGGAATCTTTTTATTTCCACGTTAATTTCCTCTTTGACCCAATAATCATTCAGCAGTAGGTTAATTTTCATGACTTTGTGTAGAATTGAGTTTTTCTGTTAAAGTTGATTTCTAATCTTATTCCATTATGGTCTGGGAAGATATGTGGTATAATTTCTGCTTTTTTTAATTTATTGAGACATCTTTTGTGGTCTATGATGTGATCAATCTTAGAAAATGTTCCATGTGCTGATGAGAAGAATGCATATTTAGTAGTTTTGGGGTAGCATCTTCTGTTAATGTCTGTTAGGCCAATTTTCTCTAGAGTTCCATTTAAGTCTAGTGTTTCCTTATCTATTTTCTGCTTATAGGATATTTCCGGTTCTTTCAGTGCATTGTTGAAGACCCCAGAAATTACAATGGTGCTGTTTATCATTTTGTTTAGATCAAGTAGGGTTTGCTTTATGAATCTGGGTGCATCTGTGTTGGGTCCACAAATATTTAGTATTGTTATATCTTTTTGATGAATTGTTCCCTTTACCCTTATTATAATGACCATTTTTATCTTTCTTTACTATTGATTCGGAATCTATGTTATATAATATGAGAATGGCTATACCTGCTTTCTTTTGATCTCCATTTGCATGGAATATTTTTTCCATCCCTTCACCTTGAGTCTGAATGAATTTCTGTGGGTTGAATCTATTTCTTGAAGACAGAAGATACTTGGATTATATTATTTTATACATTCAGCCAGCCTATGTCTCCTGAGGGGGGAATTCAAGCCTTCTACTTTTATCGAAATAATTGAGAAGTGGGATGCATTTATTTCCATCCTATTGGGTAGAACATTATTGCTTTGTTTAACCTCTTTGATCCATTATTTTATGTGGGCTCTGAACTATCTTTTGGGTAATTTTACTGTGGTGGATTCCTATTATGCTGATTGATATATAACTCAGGTGTAAGTACTTCCTACAGGGCAGGTCTGGCCTTGACGAATTCTCTCAGTGTCTGCTTGTCTGAAAATGTCTTTATTTTTACTTCATGTAAGAAGCTTAGTTTTGCAGGATGTGAAATTCTAGGCTGGCCATTATTGTGTTCAAGAAGACTAAAGATGGCATCCCAATTCCTTCCTAACATCCCAGTTGAGAAGTCCAAAGTTACCCTGATGGGTTTTCTTCTAAGTTACCTATGTTTTCACCTTAGAGCTTAATGGAGCTCCTGGAAGCCCTAGCCAGAACAATCATGCAAGGAAATGAAATTAAGGGTAACCAAATGGGAAAGAGGAGGTCAAACTATTAATCTTTGCTGATGATATGATCTTATATTTAGGTAACCCCAAAGATTCTGCCAAGAGATTCCTGGAATTGATACATAAATTTCAGCAAAGTATCTGGCTACAAAATCAATGTACAAAAATCAGTAGCATTCATATTCCCAAACAACAGTCAAGCTGTGAATCAAATCAAAGACTCAGTACTTTTCAGAATAGCTACAAAGAAAATAAAATACTTAGTAATACATTTAACCAGGGATGTGAAAGATCTCTGCAAAGAGAACTAAGTATCACTAAGGAAAGAAGTTGCACAGGATGTAAGCAGATGAAAAAACATATGATCATGGATCAGAAAAATCAACACTGTTAAAATATCCATACTACCTAAAGTGTTTTAAAGATCAATGCAGTCTTCATCAAAATGGCAATATCATTTTTCACACATCTAGAAAAATAATTATATGCTTTGTTTGGAATTAGAAAAGAGCCCAAATAGCCAAAGCAACCTTAAGTAAAAGGAACAAACATGGAGGCATCACTTCACCAGACATTAGGCTATACTCTAAGGCTATAGTAACCCAAACAGCATGGCACAAAAATAGAAACATAGGGCAATGGAATAGAAAATATAGCCCAGATATAAAATCATTTGCTTATTGCCATCTGATCTTTGACAAAGTAGACAGGAATTTACACTGGGGAAAAAAATCCTTACTGTATAAATAGTGCAGCACAATTCACAATTATAAAGATGAGGATTCAAACCCACGTGCCCATCAATTCATGAGTGGATTGATAAAATGCAGTATATGTACACCATGGAGTACTACTCAGCCACAAAATATGAATTAATATATTTTGCAACAGTCTGGGTGGAACTGGAGCCTATCCTCCTAAGTGAAATATTGCATGAATGGAAAAACGAACACCACATATACTCACTGTTAAATTGCAAATAACCGATCAGCATCCCTGTTGTCCAGATGGAAGTAAAACTCAGTGGAAATCATGCATGTGGGATGGGTAAGGGAGGGATGGAGGAAATCATACCTAACAGGTACAATGTACAATATCTGGGTGATAGGCACATTTACAACTTTGACTCAAGCAGTACAAAAGCAATCAATGCAATGAAAACATTTTTACCCCTATAATATTCTGAAATTAAAAAAAGAGAATAAAAGAGAGAGCTTAATAGCAAGGGTTGAAGAAAATGGTTAATTTTAAAGTAGAAGATATCCACGCATTTATGTTTGTTGCTGAGAATAATTCAGTGTAGAACGATAAATTGATGCAGGAGAGAATGGAGTTGGTTGAGGAACTATAGTTCCAGAGCATGTAAAAAGGAATGAAATACAGAGTAAATATGGAGAAGAGGACCTTTATGGAGAAGAGGGACCTTATGGAAAAGAGGGATGATGGTGCTTCTTCTCTTATACTTGGACAGAAGATGGAGAATATGTGTAAAGAGAAGTTTTCTGTCCCACTAAGTGGTGAGAAGATGCAGGAGTTCCTATCTGGATGCTTTTACTCAGCTGATATTAAAAATAAACTTAATGTTATGAATAGCCAAAAATCCTAATGTTTATTAGGCAGATGAGAAATGAAATGGCTATAAGAATAAACTTCAGATCTACTAGATCCAGATGACATGGAATTACATTTAAATAAAGAACCATAATGTCTATCCTTCTTTTCACTGCAGGTTACTTTCATAGATCAGATCCTAATCTAGATGTTATGCCTCCCAACAAAATGACAAAAATATAACCATCCCAACACTCTGCCACCAACTGGCTCAGCAGGGAGAACTCACTATCAGTAGAGGGAGCATTCAGAGAAACAGAATCTGCAAACCGATGCAAATAGATAGATAAGCCATTTCCTGGATAATGAAAAGGCATCTTGAAGATTAAATTTTGAGGAAAACATAGCCTTCTTAGAATCAATTAAGGAAGAGTTGTTATTTACAATTCTGAACTCTAGATAATTCTAAATGTAGAGAGACCAGGAATCATCTGCAATTAGTAATTAAGGTCCTGCTACAAGAAAGAGGTCATCCAGGACAGCCATTGAGACCCCAAAGTATGAAATTTAAAAGGATGCTAAACAGTACCCGAATGAAGAAGCAAGTAAGAAGTAAGAAAAAAGGGAGCCATTTATTTTCTCAAGGTATTAGCCCTCTTTGTTGAACAGGAATGATAAACTACCACAGGAACACTGTTTTATTCTCAACCATTTTATTATGCTTATAAAACCCAAGTTAAAATGTCCATTAAAAAATTCCTGTTACATACATATATGGACTAATATGTTAATTTCAATTGTAATCCAGGTTTGGGGACTGGATTGTCAAGGTCATGTAAGCAGTGTCTTTTTTGGAATGATCTCATAATGATATTTACTCCCTTATAGGTGTGCTACACATGGCAAACATATCAGCAATTTAAAGCCTATTCGTGAGTCAATTTCCGTATCTATAAAAGGATGGAGTTAGAGTAAGTGAACTTTATGGTTTATATTAGGTCTAACAATGTATTATTCTAAGCACTGATAATTATTTCACAATATTTATCAGTAGGGATTACCATAGAGTTTAAACTAAATGTTATTTAGGGACTTGCAATCACCATTTATCTATCTTAAATCTGATTTTAGTACTTTTTGCTCATATTATCATTTTCTTTCTATAGTATGTGTGTAGGACTTGGTAATTTGAAGGTAAAAATGAAGGTGGATCTTGTTTGTTTGCTTTTGCTTTTCTAAGAAGAACTCCAAGTGCTCATCCTGTTAGATGCTCTCAGCACTCTTTCATGAAGTAGATAAAGGCAGGATCTATAATGAACTGATCATAGGAGAGCGAATGCCAAATATTAATTCCTTGATTCTTCAGCCAAAAATACTTTCTACATCTCAGTCTAATATGATGACTCAACCAATTTTAGCCTGTGCAACCAGAACTTATGTATCAAACACAAATGCCTATGTTAAGGAGCTATAATTGCTTTAGGACTTTAGCAAGGTAGCTCTTAAAATATATTAGTCTAGAGATGTGATTCCTAGCAAGTACAGACTAAATATTGAAATGATAAAAAATGTTCTCCTCAAACAAAAACTGAGAGTCTTTTAAAATAACAATTGAAGATTTATACAAGAAGAACTAAGAAACACTAAGAAAAGTAACTTAAGATGATTTAAACAGATGGAAAAATCTACCATGCTCATGGCTTGGTAGAATCAATATTGTTAAGATGCCAATATTACCTAATGTGATCTACAGAATCAATGCAATCTCCATAAAAATAACACCAGCATTCTTTACAGATCTAGAAAAAATAATTCATCGCTTTGTATGGAACCAGAGAAAACCACATATAGCCAAAGGAATCTTAAGTACAAAGAACAAACTGGGAGGGATCAGTCTTCCTGACTTCAAGCTGTACTATAAGGCAATAATAGTAAAATCTGCCTGGTATTGGCACAAGAACAGAAACATCGATATCTGGAATAGATCTGAGATTCCAGAGATGAAACCATCAGTATACGGTAACCTAATCTTTGATAAAGCAGACAAAAATATACTATGGGGAAAAGATTCTCCAATAAATGGTGCTGAGAAAACTGGTTAGCAACATGCAGAAGAGCAAATCAGGACCCCAACCACTCACCCCACACAAAAATTCACTCAAGATGGATAACAGACCTAAACTTAAGGCATGAAACTTTAAGAATCCTAGAAGAAGATGTTGGGAAAACCCTATCAGATATTGGTCTAGGCAAAGAATTTATGAGGAAGACCCCCAAGGCAATCACCACCACAGCAAAAATAAACAAATGGGATCTGATCAAATTAAAAAGTTTCTGCACTGCCAAGAAAACGATCATTAGAGCAAATAGGCAAACCACAGAATGGGAGAAAATATTTGATCTCTATACTTCAGATAAAGGTCTAATAGCAAGAATCTATCTAGAACTTAAAACAATAAACAAGAAAAAATCAAACAACCCCATCAAGAAATGGGCAATGGAAATGAACAGAAACTTCTCCAAAGAAGACAGAATAATTGCCTGCAAACACATAAAAAAAAATAAAAAAAAAACTCAACATCTCTAATCATTAGAGAAATGCAAATCAAAACCACAATGAGATACCACCTAAGCCCAGTGAGAATGGCCTGTATCAAGAAATCCCAAAACAACAAATGCTGGCGAGATGCAGAGAGACAGGAACACTCTTACACCATTGGTGGGACTGCAAATTAATGCAACCTTTGTGGAAAAGAATTTGGAGATACCTCAAACAACTAGAAATAGAAATAGTATTCGACCCAGCAATAGCATTGTTGGGCATCTACCCAAAAGAACATAAGTCACTCTATTATAAAGACATCTGCACCTGAATGTTTATGGCAGCACAATTCACTATTGCACTGTCATGGAAACTACCCAAGTGCCCATCAATTCATGAGTGGATAACTAAAATGTGGTATATGCTCACAATGGAATATTACTCAATCCTAAGAAACGATAGTGAGTTAGCACCGTTTATGCTATCCTGGATTAAGCTTAAGCCCGTAATACAAAGAGAGATGACACAAGACATTAAAAATGGGCTACACATCTACTCACCATCAAATTGGTACTGACAGACTAAAACTATGGTGCTCAAAAAATGCTAGTGTTCAACAGGGATTGGGGGGGCAGCCCCACATTTTAAGGACGTGATGAGCATTGTAGGGGGAAGGGATTACCTCTATCCCTTTTTAGGGAGAGGCAAAGATACACACTGTAACCAAAATGTCTATAAAAAAAATCCGTTATTGGGTGGTGGACAGGTGGAAGGGGGGAGAAGGGGAAGGGTACGCACTTACATGGTGCATGCAGTGCACACCACTTGGAGGCTGGGCACGCTTGAAGTTCTTGAATATCGGGGTGGGGAAGGCAGGCAGGGGCAAGATGTGTAACCCTAACAATATTTTTACCCACAGAATATTATATAATAAAAAATTTAAAAAAATAAAATAAAATAACTATTGTGTACAAAAACACTCACGTGGGGTCATAAAATATGTTTCCAACCAGCAATTATTTCTTCTTGCACAAAATATATGTCATGTAGGGTATAGATGTGCAAGGTACCATAAAGACAGGAACATAGATTTGTTAATCTACATTAGCCATTTACTAGCTGTCAGTCATTAGGAAAATTACTGAAATTCAATTTCCTTATCTGCAAAAATGGGATCTTGTTATAAAATTAAATGAGACTGTATATATAAAGGTCCTGGCACAGTGCCTGCCATTAAGAGGATATAAGAAATATCTTTTGTTACCACTATTTTAGTATATCACCTGCTTAAGTATACCATCATAATGGTATAGTAACAGCTTCCTATCTCTTTGGCTATATACATGATAGGTGTATGTGTGAGCCTGCCTGGTCATGTGTACATGGGTATGCATAAGGATAGGTCCATATGAAATACAGAGAATTTAAAATACATCCTTCAGAGAAATCACATTGTCTGTGTTAAAATCATAAAAGGATTGCAGACAAGAACACTGAAACGTGGCAGGAAAATAGTTACTGGTCTCCAGATGAGGAACCGAATGGACCCTCTGAATACCATCTTTAAATAGCCATCTCAGAAGAATATAATGTACACAGTGAAATCCTGCTTGGCTTCATAAAATTCATCATTTCCTTCTGGCTCTGATAATTATATTCAATATAAACTGCAATTAAGTAAGACATTATCATTTCTTATTTTCTACTGCCCACTGGAGTCAACGATGACTACAACATTAAAATGGCCTTCTGACATAATTTAATGGGGATTTTTCAAGGGTGGGCATGTACAATGATATATTCTACATTTTACCCTTTGGTCAAAGATACATGTAGATCACATGCATACCTGATATGTACCTACTACAATAAATAGAGGTCAGCATCAAATGAAATGACAAAATAAGGGCAACTCCTAAACTCTAGAATGGTGCCATTTTAAAAGACTGTTAAATGGTTTCTTAAATTGTGTCAAACCCTCTGATCTTTTGTAAGATACTGGGCTATAAAGAACAGACACCTTCCAGCTGCTGTTTACTGCTTAATTGCCTACCTCAAGGCATCATGAGTATATGATGAGATGCAGAGGAAAAAGACAAAGAGAGCAGAAACCTGAGTCTCTCAGCTAGGACATGGAACAGGTTAGGGCCTATCAGGGGCAGGCTGAAGTAATAAAAAAATAAAAAATAAATACATCACTGTGGGGATAGATGCTTGACCAGTATGTAGGTAGCGAAGTTTTAAAAAGAGGCTTGCACACAAAGGAGGGTCCTTGCCCGGGGAAGAGGCCACTGTGCTGGCACTCTGGGGGGCTCGGACCCTAGCTCAAGCTAGACAATAAAACTCCTTTTAGTAATTACAGCCTCGGTGACTCTGTCTCTCTGTCCTGCGGCCTTGCGAATCCCGAGTATAACATTTGAGGGCTCGTCCAGGATTCCCGCAGACCGCTGGATAGGATGCAGAGCCGGGGAAGGAGTGCATAGATTGGAGCCCCGAACTAGTGGACCGGCATTAGGACCTAGGCGGAGGCGCTGGTGGGTCGCCGGTGGAAGCCAGACGGAGACGTCTGCTGGCTTCCTTGGAAATCCCAGAGCTGACCTTGGAGCTGGAGCTCGGTCAGAAGGGGACCGGGGAGAGATTCCGGAATAGGTGTGTCATTGTTTTTTCGTTTATTCGTTTGTCTAGTCACCTGTGCGTTTAAGTGTGTAATTTTGTCCTGTGTCTAAGACTTCTTTTCAGGAATGGGGCAAAATGATGACACTGTTGTCTTTCCTCGTGAGTCACATTAAAGATGTGAGGGCGGGGGCACAGGACCTTTGTGAGGGGAGGGAGATGCCGAAGCACACAGGATGGCCACGCTCGCGCTCTGCGCCACGCCCGCGCTCTGGGCCGCACCCGCGCCCCATGCTCCTCCCCACCGCGCCTGTGCCCACGCCCTGTGCTCCACCCCGCCGCGCCCACACCCACGTCCCTCCCGGTGGCGCTTGACCCCGCCCCCCCGGTGGCGGTGGCGAAGGTATCTGTGGCGCCTATGGCCACAATGGAACGGCTGACGCAGGGACAGGCTTACGAGACAAGGTCTCACGGGCTGAAAGGGCTCCAGATCCGGAGCCAGTGAGGGCGCTCCCCCTGAGAGCGGCGGGACCCCCTGGGGCAGATGGGGAACAGACATACCAGTACTGGCCCTTCTCCACCAGTGACCTCTACAATTGGAAATCCCAAAATGCAAATTTTTCTAAAAATCCAAAGGATTTAATTAACCTTTTAGATTCAATACTTTTTATACATTAGCCCACTTGGGATGATTGCCAACAGTTGCTCAAGGTACTTTTTACAACTGAAGAGAGAGAGAGAATCCAAGTGGAAGCATGGAAGCTGGTTCCAGGAGAGGACGGCAGAACCACCTTCAACCCCCAAGTCATCGACCAGACCTTTCCTCTTGAACGACCGCCCTGGGATCACAATGAGGCTGAAGGTAGGGAGCGTCTCTGAGTCTACCGCCAGACTCTGATGGCCGGTCTCCAGGCAGCGGCACGGAAGCCGACCAATTTGGCTAAGGTAGGAGATGTCCGTCAGGGGCCTGAGGAAAGTCAGGCAGCCTACCTAGAGAGAATTATGGGAGGCCTTCCGGCAGTACACCCCCATAGATCCCACAGTGGAAGAGAGTAAGGCAGCCGTAATAATGGCTTTCGTCACTCAGGCAGCCCCAGACATTAGGCGCTAGGTGCAGAAAATAGATAGATTATGTGAGAAAACTTTGCAGGACTTGCTAGAGGTGGCAGAGAAAGTGTACAACAGGGAAACGCCGGAGAAGAAGTTAGAGAGGATGAGGCTAGAAGTTAAAAAGTTCCAAGCTAGTGAGGCGCATAAAGCAAACAAAGAAATGGCTAAGATTCTACTAGCTGCCTCGGGAGGAGGGCAGATAGGGCCAAAAGGCAGGGAACGGCCCGTAGGGAGAGGCTAGATAAGAATCAGTGTGCTAATTGTAGACAGCATAGACACTGGGCTCGAGAGTGCCCCAAAAGAAAGGGGGGCAAAGACTTGGAGGTCCTAAATAAAGTCATGGTTACAAGACAAGAGCCAAACTATATCGGTGTACCACATGGCAGAGATTGGATTTGGATTCAGGGCAAGTGAGTCACGCCTTTACGGTCATCCCTGTGTGCCCCACACCGCTACTGGGAAGAGATATCCTTACCAAGCTTAAGGCTTGAATTCATTTTGAAGAAGAGGGAGTAATAATAACTAATAATAAAGGCAATCTCATCAACAGCCCCTGGGTCACTCAGATCCTGACCCTGACACAGGCAGATGAATATAGACAGTACCAGCCCATATAAAGCAGAGAGGAAGGCACAGAGCAATGGCTCTGTGAATTTCCCATGCCATGGGCCGAGACAGGGGGCACAGGATGGGCAAAGCACCGGCCGCCTCTTTATATTGAGTTAAAGCCCGGTGCTGAACCAGCCCGAGTCAGACAGTACCCCATGTCCCAGGAAGCCAGAGTGGGAATTATGCCCCACATTCGGAGACTTCTGGACAGTGGGATTCTCTGGAGGTGCCAGTCAGTCTGGAATACTCCTTTGTTGCCAGTGAAGAAACCGGGTAAAAAAAATCATCGGCCTGTGCAGGACCTCAGGGAGGTCAACACGCGTGTCCTAGATATCCACCCTATGGTTCCTAACCCCTACACCCTACTAAGTTCCCTTCCTCCAATGCAGATTTGGTACACTGTCCTAGATTTAAAAGATGCCTTTTTCAGCCTAGCCGTGGCCCCGTACAGCCAAGAGATATTTGCCTTTAAGTGGCAGGATGAAGAGAGAGGGATCCAGGGGCAGCTGACTTAGACAAGACTGCCCCAGGGGTTTAAGAACTCGCCCACGTTGTTCAACGAAGCCCTCCACGAAGACCTGGGTGAGTACTGTGCCAACCACCCAGAGGTGACCCTACTGCAGTATGTAGATGATTTGCTCTTAGATGCTCCAACCATTCAGACCTGCCTAGTGAGTACCAAAGACTTATTCAGAGTGTTAAGAGAAATGGGCTACAGGGCTAGTGCCAAGAAGGCCCAGATTTGCAAGAATGAAGTCACCTATTGAAGATATAAAATTAAGAGAGGCCAAAGGTGGATAACGGAAGCAATGAAACAGACTGTGCTTGAGATACTCACCCTGACCTCATGTCAGTAAGTGCGGGAATTCCTGGGGTCCGTGAGATACTGTCGCCTCTAGATTCTGGGGTTCCCAGAAAAGGCTCGACCCTTATATGAAGGGTGAAAGGCCGGACAAACATGAAAATAGACGAAAGAAATGGCAGAGGCCTTCCAAGTCCTAAAGATAGCCATGCTAGAAGTACCTGTTCTAGCACTCCTGGACCCCACCAAAGGGTTCCACCTGTATATAGATGAAAAAAAAAAGGCATAGCGAAAGAGATACCCACACAGACTCTGGGACCATAGAAAAGGCCAGTAGCCTACCTATCAAAGAAATTGGACTTGGTGGCAGCTGAGTGGCTGGCGTGCCTACGAATAATTGCAGCCACAGCCCTATTAGTTAAAGATGCAGACAACCTCACCCTGGGGCAAAGGCTACAGGTCACCACCCCACATGCTGTAGAAGAGATCCTAAAGTAGCCACCGGGGCGATGGATCACAAATGCAAGGCTAACTCACTATAAAGGACTGATGCTAGATGCGCCTCGCATCGAGTTCCGGGCCCCCGCCACCCTGAACCCGGCCACGCTCCTGCCAAATCCCGAGCCGGAAACACCTAAACATAGTTGCCTCAAGATCCTGGCTGAGACCCAGATGGCCAGGAAAAATCTAAAAGATCACCCTCTTCTAAACAGCGAACTGACCTGGTTCACCGATGGGAGCAGCTTTGTCTGAGATGGACACAGGTATGCAGGGCAGCTATAGTAAATGAGCAAAATAATCTTATCTGGGCATCACGCCTCCCACAGAGAATATCAGCCCAGAAGGCAGAACTGGTGGCATTGACTGAAGCCCTCCGCCAGGCCCAAAGAAAGAGGCTGACTATATACACTGACAGTCGCTATGCCTTTGGGGCAGTACACATACATGAGGCTCTCTACAAAGAGAGAGGTTTCATCACAGCAGAGGACAGAAAAATCAAACATACGCCTGAAATACTTGAGCTGCTAGAAGCCATTTTGTTGCCAAAAGCAGTGGCAGTAGTCTACATTCTGAGACACCAGAAGAGAGACTCTCTTGAAGCCCGGGGCAACCGGGCTGCAGAAGAACCAGCACTAACAGATGTCCTATATTTGAGCTTGCCACCTCCTAAAATGGGAAATATGCCCCCCTAACCAGATTATTCCAGCACGGATATAACCTTGGCCAAAGAGAAACTGCAGGCAACACAGAGTAAGGATGGTTGGCTCCAAGATGGAGAGCACCACCTAGTAGTTTCTGAAGCCTTGGGGAAACACATACTAAGACACTTGCACCAGACAACGCATCTGAAAAAAAAATAAATAAAGATGCTACAGTTGCTGGACACAGCACAAATCAGTTTGAAATCACAAAGACAAATACCAGAAGACATTGTCCAGAACTGCCGTGTCTGCCAGGTTATGCAGCTAAAAAGATCAGAGGGACCCATGCAGGTACCAGGGAGCGGGGGAGGCAACCAGGATTATTTTGAAAAATAAACTTTACAGAAGTAAGACCCAGAAAATATGAGTACAAGTATTTGTTGGTCATGGTAGACACCTTCTCAGGGTGGGTAAAAGCTTTTCCTACTCAAAGAGAGACTGCCTTAATAGTAGCAATATATATATATTAGTTCCCAAGTATGGGCTGCCGGAGTGTATAGGGTCTGACAATGGGCCAGACTTCACAAGTCAGGTCAGTCAAGGGTTAGCCCGGGCACTGAGGGCAGATTAGAAGTTACATTGTGCATATAATCCCCAGAGCTCAGGGCAGGTAGAAAAAATGAACAGAACCCTAAAAGAGACCTTGACTAAATTGGTCCTAGAGACTGGTGGGGACTGGGTGACCCTCCTTCCCTTTGCCCTGTTCTGCGCTCGGAACACCCCTTACCATTTGGGCCTGACCCCCTTTGAAATTGTGTATGGTACCCCTCCGCCTATAATTCCCAGGGTGAGCCCTGAGGCTCTCCTGGAACACCCTAGAGAGGTACTGCAGGCTGTACAAGCTCTGTAATGTGTTCACAGCCAAGTGTGGCCAGCCCTCCAGGCCATCTACCAGACAGATGGGCCAAGGAGCGAGAATATTAAACACTTGTATCACAATCATCAGCCAAGAGATTGAGTGTGGGTAAAACGGCATAACAGCAAAACCCTAGAGCCTAAATAGAAAGGACCCTTTCAAATTATTCTTGTTACCCCCACTGCTCTTAAGGTTGACAGGGTAGCAACCTGGATCCACCACTCCCACGTGAGACCAGCTG
Organism: Mirza zaza; assembly: GCA_008750895.1. Classification (NCBI taxonomy): domain Eukaryota; kingdom Metazoa; phylum Chordata; class Mammalia; order Primates; family Cheirogaleidae; genus Mirza; species Mirza zaza. The sequence goes on along the minus strand of VSMD01101283.1, from coordinate 19,259 downwards.
GTGAAGACGAGCAGAAGCAACAACAGGACGAGTAAAAGGCAACAGCAGACCTCACAAATCCACTACAGACCAGGCTTACTCATGTGGTGTCTGCAGAGTGAACAAGACTATTGACTCAGATTCTGGTAAAACTTCTGATTGCCCTGCTAGGACTCGGACTGGAACTAGTTACCCCCAAAATTAGGACTAAGCTGCAAAGATGGGGTTGGGTATTGTTCTAATTTTCATATGCAAGTGCATTATGAATATCCTGCTCTTAGACCAAAGTTTTGCAGTTGTGATTAAGTATGAAAACCCACATCTGCCATATAAAATTACATAATAAATAACGAACTTAGAAACCCATGAGGTATATAATAGCACCTCAAGGGCAGAGCCACTAAACACTTGGTGGCCAGATTTATATTTCAACTTAAAAAAAGTCAGTCCTCTAAAAAAGCCAGCACAGACAGTAGCAATATCCTCAAGAGGCCCCGCTACTCCCCCAATCCCCAGTTCTTAGGTAACTGGACCATAGAGAGAAGACATGGAACAGACCTCTATGAGCCAAAATGAGTTTTACGCCTGTCCGGGATTCCGGCCCCCTCAAGAAAACCGTCAGTGTGGGGGTATTAGAGGTTATTATTGTGCCAAATGGTGGTGTGTGACCACAAATGACAGAGAGTGAAAATGGCAGGTACAACCCCTTTTCATTAAAATGTCCTATATCCAATCTTGTACTAGAGACAAGTATGCCAGAGATTGTAACCTGATACAGATAAAATTTACAAAAGAGGGAATAAAAGATAAAAGGTAGGATGTCAGGGCTGTCCTAGGGAATATGCCTCTATCAAAGGCCATATCTCTGCTCAATAATACAAATCAAACTTAAAGTAGCTCCCATCACAGGTGCTGTAGGGCCTAATCCAGAGGTACAGGTAAAAAAAGAAGAAGCAGAACAGACCAACTCTGCAACCAACAGTCTCCTCTCCACAACTCACCGGGGTAGAAACTGTAAGTCAGGTCACCCCTAGAGGTCAGAACACCACTGAAGCAAAAGAAACAGAAGATTCCCTATAGAACATGCTGACAGTGGCATATGAGACTTTAAACCATACTGAACCAGCCCTCACTGAGACGGGCTGGTTGTTATAATATCAGATCTCTTTTCTATGAAGCAGTAAAAATAGCTACCCCCTTTAGCCAGTCAAGAAAAGAAATTCCCAAGTCTTGTAAATGAGACCACAAAAAACTGAGACTGACTCTTCCGACAGTCACCGGAAATAGAACCTGCATAGGAAAGGTGCCCAATAACCACAAGCAGTTTTGTGCTGAGGTTCACCCTACCATAGACTGGACCAGTAGAGTGAAATGAGTGGTCCCAGCACTCAACGGGTGGTAAATCTGTTCAAAGACAGGCCTAACCCCCTGCTTAAGCCTATCAGTCTTTAATGAGTCTGAAGAATACTGCATTATAGTACTAGCGTTCCCTAAGGTCAGGGAGGGACTTGTCCAACAAACACGAGAGTGCGAGCAACAACAAAAATAGTTTGAGTCATGGTTCAACAGTTCCCCGTAGTTAACTACCCTGCTATCTACCTTGTTAGAACCTATAATAGTGCTCATGCTCATCCTCACCTTTGGGCCATGCATTTTGAACAGGTTAGTCACTTTCATAAAAGAACGAATAAATACTGTGCAGTTAATGGTACTATAGCAGCAATACCAAAAAGTAAGTCTTAAAAAAAAAAAAAACAGCTTAAGAATAGAAGAAATACAAGACCCTAGATACGAGCAAGAATGCTCGTAAGAACCAAGAGAAAGGGGGGAATGTAAGATACTGGGCTATAAAGAACAGACACCTTCCAGCTACTGTTTACTGCTTAATTGCCTACCGCAAGGCATCATGAGTATATTATGAGATGCAGAGGAAAAAGACAAAGAGAGCAGAAACCTGAGTCTCTCAGCTAGGACCCGGAACAGGTTAGGGCCTATCAGGGGCAGGCTGAAGTAATAAAAAAATAAAAAAAAAAAAAATCACTGTGGGGATAGATGCTTGACCAGTATGTAGGTAGCGAAGTTATAAAACGAGGCTTGCACACAAAGGAGGGTCCTTGCCCGGGGAAGAGGCCACTGTGCTGGTACTCTGGGGGGCTCGGACCCTAGCTCAAGCTAGACAATAAAACTCCTTTTAGTAATTACAGCCTCGGTGACTCTGTCTCTCTGTCTTGCGGCCTTGCGAATCCCGAGTATAACACTTTGATCATACTGATGCAAAGTAATGGTGCAGCCTTTAACTTAAAAGATAAAAAATAAAAAGAAACGTGGAATACCTTTAACTAAATATAAAAAAAAAAAATCATGATGTGAAAATCACTTAAAAATAGGCAAGGTCTACTACACAATGTTGGAATTAAGCAATTAAATAACACAAATTATGAGCAATTACAGCTTACAAGCAAATCGATAATCAGTTTCACACAAGCAAGCTTTCAATGATATTTTAGGTCAGAAAATAAAATTAACTACTATATATTAAGACATTTATTTGAAAAGCATGTCTTTGAAATATCCCCTTCACAGCCTCTCAATTATGTCCTCAGTGTTAATCACTTAGTTTGAAACTCTTCTGAGACTTCTTTTTACTCTCTTTAATGTTTTTCCTGTGTACAAGGGTTCTCAAATAAAGGAAATCAAATTATGTTTAGAGAAAATGTATGTACAATAATTAATTAAAGTCATTGTTATTATACTAAAGGAAGAGTCTTGTCTGTATTTACTTTCTTTAAATGAATCTGTTAGAATATTCATTAGAGCAAGAACTCATTTCATGTGAATTCTTATTAATCAAGTAGTAAGAAAGTTTGAGTCCTATAAATATCATTTTTAAGATTCTCTACATCACAGTTAGCAGTGTATAATATTGGAAGATGAAAAATCATTTAAAATCAAATTTTTTATTCATTTTTGTTGTTTTCTTTAAATTTGCATTCCTCTAAGTATGAATTTCTTGCAGGAAGACTCCACAGTCCTAGGACAGTCCAATTTATATTTCCTGTATCAGTGTTATTATCAATACTATCCATTTTCTTTCTCAAAAATGAAATAGCTTGAATGATCAAATTATATGGTCACCCTATATCTGAAATAAACTGTTAAAAGTAAATTGGAAAAAAAAAAGGAAAAGATACAATTCCCATAGTAGCAAATACTAACATAAATACATATATAAATACATACATACTTAGAGTACCTAGAATTAAGCAATGATAACCATTTTCAAGAGCCATTTTCAAAATTCTACCAAGAAACATAATGATGACAAAAACTATATAATGACGAACTAGAAGACTATCTACATATAGTAAAGAAAAAAAATAAGTTGAATGAAATCACAATTACAGTATAAATGGGATTTTTCAGGAAACTTTACAAAATGATATGTATGTGTATATAGAAGCAAATGTCAAATAAATATTTGAAGAAAGAATAATACTGAGGGAAAAAGTAGATGTAAGGGAAATTAATTCATGCTAAAGTTAAAATAATGGAAAGCATGTGGTAAGCAGCATGTGACATGCAAAAAATAAAGTAACTAGGGGAGACGTGAAAATTATTAGAAAGTATATTTTGACTTAATCTCCAGGTATAAATTAATATTAGCGTTAATATATGAATTGACAGTAGTACATGTATGTAATAAAAATAAACATATACTGATGGTATATATACAAACACTTTGTATTGGTGAGAGTGTGTGATCAAAAATGTTCACAGACTTCTCTACCATAAAATTCAGAAAAAGATCTTGTAATATATGATAAAGAAAATTATAAAGTCCTGGATAAAGGATTAAGTATACTGTTATGATTTCTTAGCATTTGGGAAATGAATTTATGCATTCATCTTACTTCATGCAGCAAAATAAACTTCACCTGGATGACAGAACTTAACATAAAATCAATTAATTATTAAAAACCTAGAAAAATAAACAAATGAATATTTTTTTCTAGTATAAATGTGTGGGTCATTCACAGTTTCAAAGCAGAAAAAAATCATCTCCATTATATTTTTTTCATTAATCGTATTCTTCAGAATTTCTGTTTGGTTTGGCCAGGTGTGGTGGCTCACATCTATAATCCTAGCACTTTCGGAGGCTGAGACAGGAAGATCGCTCGAGGTCGGAGTTCAAGACAAGCCAGAGCAATATTGACTAGCTTGAATGATTTTTTTTTTCAGAATTTACCAATATAGTTTGTATTGAGAACATCAAACATAAATATTCATTAGCAAAATAAAGCAGAGAATAAAGTGTGATATGCAGATAATTGTGAACAATATCCTACATTGAAATGATTTTGTTGGTAGCTTAAACATACATCCTTGACGTTTGCCTCAAATATCTACCTATATGCTCCAGTTGTATGGTAGATATTAGTTTTTGCCCGTTTATAAAAATTCAAAAAATCTGTTAATGGAGATTGATTAAGGCACTAGAGCTAAAAGTATTAAATTTGTAATACCAACACAATATCTTGAATGCAACAGGGAAAATGTTATAGTTTGAAACAATTTTTAAATTATTCAAAACATTTTTGAAAATAAGAATATTGTTTTATAAAAGCAAAGAACAAGGCAAATGGTAGTCAAATTTATGGGCCATTAAAGGGTAGAAGATTAAATAATGAGGAAAAGACCCTCCTGACATATGCCTTATTATTTATGTACTGTGGTGGATAGGAAACTGTAGGCTAAGAATAGCAATAAGCATGCAAACAGCATTCATTTATGTCTCTAAATTCAATGTGGCATGGTCATATACCCAAATGCCATCAGCATTTGGCCCAAAAGCCAGATAAATAGTGAAAAGTCATCTGGAAGCGACAAAATTAACACAGAATCCTTAATGGAGAAAGATGCCCTTATTTACTATGTATTTTAGCAGGAGCAGAAATAAGTAGACTGGAAGGAGACTGATAGCTACAGACAAAATTTTATCAACAGCGTTTATGAAGGTGAGTTATAAGAGACAAAGACTTGGTAGTCAGCATTGGATCATAGGGCATCACACTAATAAGCAGAGTCTTGCAAAGAGAAGTGAGTGTGGTCTAATATTTATAAATCCCAGACTTCACTTCCCATTCTTTTTAAAGCTATTTTATTTACCTTTGTTTTGCTTTTTTTTTTTTTTTTTTTTGCTTGATCTCAATGCACTGAAAATTAAGAATAGAAAAAGACATTACAGATGCTTTAAATTCCATCCTCAACCACTGTGTGTTATTATCAAAATAAATCCTTTTTTCTATTTAAAAAATAAATTTAGGCTCAATAATGGCAGAAAATTACAGAAATCACTGCATTTTTATTTCTTTACATGCTTACCCACAGAGTTTAGTAAAAGCACATGGAACAACATGACCATAAGGTCAGAGAAGATCTGTATTTGAGTCAGCCAGACATGTAGCATGGTATGAATTGATTAAAAATTTTAATTTTAGTTTCTCAATTTGTAAAATGTCATGTAAGAATTCTTGGAAGAGAAATGGTGAGGAGGAAAAGACAAAATGTGGATGATACATTTTGTTAATGGTAAAGTACTACACAAAACATTTGTTGTTATTGTATGGAAGACTCTTGTGATAAATGGCAAGTGAAGCACTCTCTTACTGGACAAAAGTATTTTTAATAGACATTATACTGATGGCAACAAAATGGTGCCATATCCATATGCCCTAAAAATCACACATATATATCAGCCCATATGTGAAAAACAGGGCCATTAGTTATAATCTACATTTCTTTTGTCCTCAAATATTTTTATATTTCCCTGTTTAATATATAATTATTAGAGTATATTTACTTAATACATTGGTCTGCAAACTTTTCCTATAAAGGCCAGATAGCAAATATCTTAGGATTTGTGGTTTATAATAATCTTTCACAACCATTCAACTGACAGCCACAGATAAGAAGTAAGTGGATGGGTGTTAGCTGTGTTCGAAAAATAATATCAATTCACAGAAACATGTTGCTGTCCAGATTTGGCCCATGAGCCATAGTTATTGAACCTTCATATAATCTGTTAATACTAGGTCTTTAGGAAGACATGAATATTGTCATTGTAATGAAGATGTTGAGAATATGGGTCCATTTGGAAATGTTTTGATGCTCATGAACATTTCCTACCCCATTATGTCAAGACTCAAGGAAAACACAAAATTGCTTGCGAATATTTATGCCACTAAATATAGACATGTTGAGGGAATAGGTCTCCCTAGTAGGATATATTCGGTTCATTTACTCGTATTGATTTTCTTAGAAGACATCTCAAGAGGATGTCATCATACACTTATTTTTTTACACCTATCTAAGAGTTCTAAGACGATGTTACAAAGGGATGCCATTTTTCTTACTTGGCTCAGAGATGGGTATAAGATACCACCATAGAGTTATTTTTCATACTTCTTGTCCATACATCCTGTCTCATGATTACAAGATAGTTGCTGCAGCTCTACATCATGTCCATGCTCTAGACAGGCAGAGGCAGAAAGGGAAATGTTAGCTCAAAAACAAAGACTTACCCAGAAACATCAAAGCAGACTTCTATTTACATCTCATCAGCCAGAGTAAAAGCCACTAAGTCTATTCTAGCTATAGTGGAATTAACAAGAAAAAAAAATGAAGTTAGTAATGGGTATAAAAGAAGCTACCCAACAATAATTACCAAACCATTTAAGGTTATTCCATAATGCAAGTATTAAGGGATAAGGACTTATTATTAAGAATTGAGGCTTATGATCTATGCTTCCCAACTGTTTCCACATCATGAAACACATGTAAAATAGTAATAAACATTCGCATTACTTTACAAACAGAAAGATCCATCTTCTCATAGCTCAAGGTGTCTTGCCCTTGGGTCTCTGCCTTCTCCCATTCACACCTGGCCGCCTGATGGCATCAATATATTGGTATACCTGTAGTCAAATGTACATGAGTGTGTCACAGAATACCAACTGAATTTCAGCTTAGACTAAAATGGTGGCTAAGAAAAAATGTTGGAAAACATTTGTAATGCGGGTATGATTTATATATTTGTTTTGGACAGTGTTATAAAAGTTTGACTAGGAGACACCCTAAGTTAGTTAAGGAGGACCACCTTATATAATATCAGGTATATTAAAAAATGAAGCATCAGAGAAAAAAGGTAAGCAGTAATTTTTCTCAACATACAGTAATTAATAAGATAATGTTTCAATTATGGTCCATATACAATTATGCATCTGTTAAAATGTTTTCATACATTTTAAAAATAATACTGGGAAATTATTCCAAGATACTCCTTTCTCCAAGAACAAAGTAAGGCATGCAATTGTGAAGACTGTAGGATGCAATTTTTTAAAACATTTATGAATACATATATGCATAGATAAAAGACTTGAAGACATTTCACCATGTTAGTTCTGGGTGGTTAGATTATATGAGGAGATTTTCTTTTCTTCTTTCTAATTCTCAGTATTTTATGACATTTTTACACTGGATATATAATAGTTTTTTTTTTTTTTTAATAGGGATTTTAATCAGAAAAAAAATCACTTGGGTGAATTTAACATTCCTTCAATTTAGTCTCTAAATCACAAGATCAAACTAAAAATTAAAACTTGAAATAATCAACTGTAAGTCTTTGGCCTCCTGTGAGTTTGTGCTTCCTAACATTTTTCTTAAGTTTCCTCTACCCAAGTTTGTGTTTAACGCATAAACGATGACTGTATTTTTTATTTTAAGATTATTTTTGCTCAGCACTTGGCGTGCACCTGTAATCCCACCTACTTGGGAATCTGAGGCAGGATCACATGAATCCAGGAGTTCAAGAATAGACTGGGCAACATAGCGAGATCCCCATATTACAAAACTATGTGTTATATCTTAACATTTCTGAAAAGAGGATATGGCTTACAATAAATGTACATATTTACTTTAGTAGATCCTTCTCCAAACTAGCTCTATGAAACCTTAGAATCTGTATTTAGTGGGTTTTCAATGTGTTTTTCTCTGGTAGGCAGCTAACTTATCTAGTTAATGAACTGATTAAAAGTTGCAGAGCTGCTGCTTTGTTTGAAATCAGAAGAAGTTCTGTAGAATTTGAATCACATGCCTTATTTACTGAAATGTAAGCATTTTTTCCTCCTTCCTTTAGGCTTGAGCTCATGATTTCATATCCAAGAAAGAAATGAAAGAATAATCTCCTTTACCTTACTGCATTAATGGTGATTCAACCAAAATGTAAGATTCTCTAGCAGTGTGGCCTGTGGGAGTGGGCCCAATTTTTCCTATAGGAGAGGCATGCTTTTTAATTTACTTTATTTTTTCAGCTATATGGGAGCTTCCAGGGCTGCTGTTCTTATGACTCCCTTTGTCTGTAAACCAAAGACAAATCATTAGACTTCTAACAGCTAGGCTGTTTTCATTGGCTAATAGCAAGAAGCAAATTTTGCACTCAGATTAAAGAACCTGGATTTCCAGAGACCAATGGTGTGGGACAAAAAGAAAGTTAAAATCAAATATTTTAAGAAACCTATTTAAATTTCATTTCTGGGATAAAGAACATTAATTTTTCAATCAAGTGTCATGGTAGGAACAAAGCAAATAATAATTTTAAAAAATGCAATAGATTGGCTGCTTCTGAGGGCTAAGTTAACTAGTCTTAAAAATAATATGGGTATCTGATGATTTGGCATAATTTTATTTATTTTATTCATTCAACAAATATTTATGGAAAACTCTATACTCAGGCAACAATGGTAGGTCCTGGGTAAACTATGGGGAACAAAATGGCACAGTATCCACCCTCAGGTAGTACAAATAGAAAGAAGGCTATACAGCAATTAAATAAATATGAGTCTAGGCTTAAAATTTCTTTTTGAGATTTCTAGAGAAAATGGCCATGCATGTGTTCTTCACTACCCCACATCTACCAAACTAGATAATGGAAGATATGAATATGAAGAGAAAACAAAAATTGGAAACAGTACTGGAAATTAGGATTGGATGCTATTTTCAGGCCAATAATTGAGAAAATTTCCAATTTCATATATATACACACACCACATATATATGCATATATTATATCTGATATATATATATATACACAACTGATATATATATATATACATGTATGAATTAACATATACATATATATTTGTGTATGTATGAAAACAGAATAAATATTTTGGGAAGAGCTAAATTAAATGAAAAAATGGAGAGTTGCTGTAAAACCCCTTCTGCCTCCATCAAGGGAGAGCAGTGAACACCAGAAACAAATGGTAAGAGACTGCCAACCACTGCAACTACAATGAAATGAAATGGTTGTGATACAGGGATGGACATCTCTCTCTTTACATGTGTTCCTTCCAGTCAACATAAAATAAATGTTTTTATATTAAGACTTTTATCCTGTGAGTATAATTATATAATATAGTAGATTTAGTCACTTAAATACAACTAATACTAATACACAAAAATTCATGAACAGTATTAAAACCATTTAATAAAATTCCTGATAATCTGATGAAAGAATATCACACAATATAGAAACATAAAAACCGAGGCAAGATGGCTGACTAGAGACATTGGTCGTCAGATCATCTCAGAAATAAGGAAAATTTTTAGATGATAAAAACATAGCCCAGGTGTAATTATGAGGAAGAAGTGCTAGAAACCTAACAGAGATTCCATGGGAAGAAGTTCCAGAGCAGAACAAGAAGCAAGATTTTGGCAGTGATCAACTTCCAAGGAATTTGAAGCCCTGTGAAAAGGGTAGGTGGGAGTGTTTATTTTTTTCTGCCCTCACACCCTTGGCAGTCTGCAGGCTCCTGAACTATTGGAGAGCTTCTCTACCTTCATGAATGCAAAAGCTGCTGCCTCCAGTGAACTAGGAGCTTCTTAAGAACAAAGCACCAGGCTTCCAGACCCCTTGGGGTCACTCCCCCTCACCATGGACCTGAGCTGAGACAGCAGGCATCATACTGTTTTTCCACCCATTGTGTGTTTTTGTCCTCTCCAGGGAGCTTCAGCCCTTCAGATTTCTTGTCACTGGTCTCCACACAAATATTTCTCAACATATGCCCAGACTGCTGTGGCCAAAGGGGGTCATTGGGTCCTGGGAACTGTATGATCCCAGAGCTTGGATGTTCAGGGCTGGCTGCCTTTAAGGGAGAGGACAGTGCAGGAAGCCATGGGGGTCTCTTTGGACAAAGGGGACCAAATCGCCAGCTCTCCTCCATTCAGACTATTCTCCTCCTTCTCTCCCCTGCCCCACAGCTCCTGACACAGCCATGGCAGTTCCCATGTGGGTTGGCATAGATGCCCCAATTGTCCCTCAATTGGCATAGGGACAATTGAGTTGGAGCTCTCAGGAGCATCTGCTTCCCCTTTGTTGGTGAGCCCACCGCACCTAGTCTTCCACAGAGAATGAGGCTCATGCCTTTCCTTTTAAAGATCTGCAGCGGAGCAAGGAGTGCTCACACTGTGAGTTTCCTGTCTACCAGCCCTTCTCAGTACTGCTCACCTGGCTGCTCCAGCAATGTAGGACATACCCTGAAGTAGAGGGACATTAAGTCTGCTTGAGCATTCCATGGGAAACTCAGGATGAGCTTGGTTCTTCTTGGCACAGTTAGGGACTGAACTTGGGGTATCAGAGGACAGGACTTCAGGCTGAATCTTGTATCCCCAGGACTCCATAGTGTTGCTTTGGGGCACAAAGGGGAGATTTGTAAACTAATCTTGGAAAGTGAGAGAGCTAACTATAATCTTGGAAACATAGGCAGAACTAAAGGAGAGTGTGGTATGGGCTTGAGTCACAGCACATTTGTGGAGCACACTTCCCTCTATAAGAAAACCATGCTTTGGGTTTGGGGTGGGATCCTGGACAGTGAAGCTCCCAGCCTGTGGTATCCAGGTAGTCTGGGCTGCTGCTTATAGCCAGATGTTGAAAGGAGATCCACAGGGCAAGGGAAGAGGGAGAAGAGGGAAACTCACTCCCACTGACCAGACTGTGTGATGGCCCCTTCCCTATGAGCAGACTTTTTGACTTGGTGGGCACACTTCAGACCCTTCCCAGTGGCTTTCCCCAGCAGCCTGGGAGTTGACCCTCAACCCCTGCTTAGACAACTATTGTGCCCAGTTTTGTGGAGACTTAACACAGGCTCATATGACCCATCCCCAATCTGCCTCATTCCCCCACCCACCTCAGCTGTGATGGAGCACAAAAAGGAGTTCTCTGGGAGCTGCAGGACCCATCCCACTGCCTGGGACATCCCAGTGCTTCTCTTGATTGGCTACAGCCACTCACTGGTTCCAAAAATCACCACCGCAGCTGGCTCTTTCCTGCAAGCACCTTCTACTGGCAGGGAGGACAACTTGTACAGCTCATTATAGCATTTATCAATTCAGTCATAGAGAGTATGGCTGACTCTTAACCACAGGTGCCACCTACTGATTTAGAGATTAAACTGGGCATACAAATATCATTCATACTGTTAAGTAGACCACAGGGCTGTGGAAAGACAAGGGATTTCAAAGACCTCTATCTCCCCTTGTCGACAAGAGACAGGACATCTGACCACATACATAGTACACCACTACTATAGCCTACAAACAACTAGAAATCGAGAAAACAACCATAGTAAGGATATCTATAACCAAGGTATTCATGCAGAATCTAGACTCCGGCAAAGTACACACAGGCATAGCCAAAGTTCCTTACCCAACATATGCTACAGGCATACCCTTAAGAGTGAGGGAGAAAAAATAAGTCCTATCTAAACAAAAGAAATCCAAAAATAAGTGACATCTGTTCCAGATGAGAAGGATTCAGCACAAGAACTTCAAAATATGAAAATCAGAGTGAAAGGACCTCCCCCATAAAGGATCGCATCAACTCTCTGGCTATAGATCCTTACCAAAATGAAAATACTAAAATTACAGATAAAGAATTCCAAATATGGATTGCAAGGAAGCTCAATGAGATCCATGAACAAATGGAAAACAGAATCAAAGAAAACAGAAAAATAATCCAGGAAATGAATGAAATGTTTACCTAAAGAGATATATTTATTTTAAAAAACAAACATAACTGTTAAATAAAAACTTAGAGAAATACAAAACACAGTACAAAGTTTTAAGAATAGACTAGACCAAGCAGAAGAAAAATTTCAGAGCTTGAAGACAATTCTTTCAAAGCCAGTATCACCCTGATACCAAAACTGGGAAAGGACACAAGAAAAAAGGAGACCTAGAGATCAATATCAATTATGAATACAGGCAAAAAATACTCAACAAAATACTGGCATAACAAATTCAACAGCATGACAAAAAGATAATCCACCAAGATCAAGTGGGTTTTATCTCAGGGATGCAAGGATGGTTCAACATACAAAAATATATAAATGTGATTCACTCCATAAACAGAAGTAAAAATAAAGACCATAAAATCAGCTCAACAGATGCAGAAAAAGAGCATTTGATAAAATCCAGAACCTCTTCTTGATAAAAACTTTCAACAAACTAGGCACAGCCTAAACAAACATCAAAATAATATAAGCCATATGTGACAAACATACAACCAACATTATACTGAATGGGGAAAGGTTGAAAGCATTCCTCCAAATAAAAGGAACAAAACAAGAGTGTCCACTGTCACCACTTTAAATCAACATAATATTGGAAGCCCTAGCTAGAGCAGTCAGGCAAGAGAAACAAAGGGGCAACCAAATTTGGAAAGAGGAAGTCATATATCCCTGTCTGCCAATGATATGATTTTGTATCTACAAGATCCTAATGATTCCACCAAAAGACTCCCAGAAATGACAAATTCACCAAAGTCTCAGGACACAAAATCAATGTACACAAAAGAGAAGCATTTCTGTATAATGATAACACTCAAGCTAAGAGTGTAAAATCAAACACCCAATATCATTCACAATATCTATGAAGAAAATAAAACATGTAGGAATACATTTAAACAAGAAGGTAAAAGATCTCTGCAAGGAACACTACAAAACACTGATGAAAGAAACTGTAGATGTCACTAACAAATGGAAAACACATCCCATGCTCAAGAATTGGAAGAATCAACATTGCTAAACTTTCCATACTGCCCAAAGTGATTTACAGATTCAACGTAATTCCCATGAAAATATCAATGTCATATTTCAGAGATCTAGAAAAAATAATCCTAAACTTCGTATTGAACAGAAAAAGAGCTTGAATAGCCATAGCAATCTTAAGAAAAGATAACAAATCCAAAGGCATCACATTACTTACCTTCAAATTACACTATAAGGCTACAGTATCCAAAACAGCATGCCATTGGTATAAAGATAGAGGCTTAGACCAATGGAACAGAATAGAAAATCCAGATATAGAACCACAGAGATATAACCAACTGATTTTTGACACAGCAGACAAAAGGATATACTGGGGAAAAGAAGCCCTATTCAGGAAATGGTGCCAGGATAATTGGATAGCCACATGAAGAAGAATGAAACAGGATCCCTATTTCTCACTATAGACGAAAATTAATTCAAGATGGATTAAAGACTTAAATGTAAGACTTGATACCATAAAAATTCTAGAAGAAAACATAGAAAAAACGCTTCTGTACATTGGCCTAAGCAAAGAATTTAAGAGTAAGTTCCCAAAGTCGTGTAAAGCAAAAAATAAATAAATAAATAGGACTTAATTAAGTTAAAAAGTTTCTGGACAACATGGGAAATAATCAACAGCGTGAATAGACAACCTACCAAATGGGAGAAAGTATTTGCAAACTATACAAAAGACCAATGTCTGACAAAAGACCAATGTCCTGAATCTGCAAAGAACTCAAATCAGTAAGAAAAAAAGCAAATAACTCCATCAAAAAGTGGGCAAAAGACATGAGCAGAGTTTTTTCCAAAGGCAAATATACAAATTACCAACAAACATATGAAAAAATACTCAATATAATTAATCATTAGGGAAATGCAAATTAAAACCATAAGGAGATACCACCTTACACTTATCAGAATGGCCATTATTAAAAAATTAAAAAAATAATAAATGTTGGCACAGATGTGTTGAAAAAGAAATGCTATACACTGTTAAATGGGATTATAAATTAGAACAACTTCTTTGAAGAACAGATTGGAGATTTCTCAAAATGCTCAAAGTACACACTATCATTTGATACAGCAATCCCACTACTGAGCATCTAGCCAAAGGAAGTCATTATATCAGAAAGACACTTGTACCCAAATGTTTATTGCAGCACAATTCACAATTACAAAGATATGGAACCAACCTAAGTACCCATCAAATGATGATTGGATAAAGAAAATTATGTATATATGTAAATATATATATATATATATATATATATATATATATATATAATACGACCTTTCCATTTCCATAAAAAGAATGAAATAGTGTCATTTGCAGCAATCTGGATGGAACTGGAGTCCATTATCCTAAGTGAAGTATTTCAGAAATGGAAAGACAAACACCACTTGTTCTCTCTAATAAGTAGGATCTAAATGATGGGTATACATAGTCATAAAGTGGTGTAAAGAACATTGGATACTAACAAGGGAGGAGAGTGAGAGGGGAAGAAGTATAAAAACTAACCTATTGGGTACAATGTGCACTCTTTTGGGGATAAGCACACTAAAAGCTCTGACTTCAGCATTATACAATTCAACCATGTAACACCTATACTCCCTTAATATTGTCAAATGAAAATTATGACAAATTTTAAAAATATACTAAAACTAAGATTAACTTACTTTGTATTGGAATTAGCTTAAAATTTGAAGGAAATTGGGAATTTTACTTACCATAAAATACTGAAAATGTCATTCCAGTTTTATCAAACCACTTCCCTATGTTCCATTATTCTTTATTTTTGCATATTAAAAATATTCTAGTTCTCTAAATGTAGTAGATTCAAACTGAACAGATAAATTGGAAAATCAGAAGACAATGGAAACAGTATGAGCCAATGTATCACATTTACTAATATCTACAGATTAAGTGACTTAAAAACTATCTCAAGTGATGCTTCAGGTAATGTATAAAAAAATTAAAACTTTGGTTCATGTAGTTAATGGAATGAAAGAAATTTAATTGGCCATACAATAAGGAGAAGTCCATTCATTTTTGGTAACCAAATATTCAATTTTTAATAAATTTTATTACATTAAATGCCCTGAGCTCATCATTATACAACTCATCCAGGTAACAAAAAATTACTAGTATCCACTAAATCTATTGAAATTAAAAAATGAATAAAATAAAGTAAAATGAAATTTTATTACAGCTATTTTAATTTTTTAATTTTTATTTATAGGTACATAAATACAGTTCTATACATTTATGGGGTACATATGATGTTTTGTTACAGACATATATATTCAATCTGTAATATTGAAGTAAGGGTAATTGGGGTACCCATACTCTCAAGCATTAGTGGAATTGGAATGTTCCAAATATTCACTTTTAATATGGATACACTTGCAAATTATTTTTAGAGTTACCTCCTCTAGCACAGTGCAATATATAGGATTTATGTCCACTTTTAAGGAATATTGTTCCTTAAACAACATATTGACATACAAAGATAAACAGATTTCACGCTTATTTATTCCCTGTAGTTAAGCTAACTTAGTTTTGTGCTGCTTCTAAAGAATTTGAAGGGGAAAACATGGCGGAGTAGGGGTGCCCTCCTGGCTCTCTGCTCCCAGAGCGAAAAGTGAAGAAAGCGAATAGCCACAAGTGAGCGATCCGCACTTCCACAGGACCAGCTTCACAAGCCTGCAGACATCCACTGGGAAATGGAGGGATAAGACCATTAACAGCCTAAAGCAAAGGTGAATCGATTATTCTTCTGTAAAAATCAGGGATTCTGAGGCAAACAACAGGGAGGGAGCGAGGCGTGGTTTAAGCTGCTGCCGGCTGGCAGTGGCGCCAGCCCTAACTGGAGCTGAGCAACACCACCTCCTACACCGAGCTCCACTTCCAAGTAGGCCAGGAGGTACCTGAAGTTGGTGAGAAGTGGCAGCGCAGGACAAAGTCATGTGGAGAGGAGACTAGAGCAGGGAACATTCTGAGTTCTCCAGAAGACACAGCAGCGGCAGTATAAGGAGAGGGAAGTTCCCAGCCCAGCAACCACTCTCCGCACAGCAGGAACCAGAGCCCACTTGGGCATCTCCCTGCAGAACACTCCTAGGTCAAGGTTAAGGGGAGTTTACACAGAAGGAGGCTTTGACTTTGGATATAGAGGAGGTTTGGGACAGCACCGAGAGGCCAGAGTGCGCTGTTAGACTCCTTGATCCATTAGGCCCCCCGTCACTCTGCCCCTCCTGCACCACTCCCGCCTCCGCATTCCAGCACTGACTTGGCAACACAGCACTGACTTGGGCTCGAGGTTTGCAGGGGAGGCTCAGAGAGAGTGCTGGTACGCGCCCCTGCTTCACCAATTTGATATCGGATGGTCACTTGTTGCACAAGTGGCACTGACTCTGAGCTCAGAGAGTGGACCCTGCCTGTACGGGGCAGTTCTACAGGGGAGGTTGCCCTTGGTAGATTTAAGGCAGAGAAACATTGTCTTCTAAACTCTCCTGTGACCCGGAGCCCTGCCCTGGACTCCAAAGTCTCTGTCCCAGCCTTGGGGGCGGAGCTGAGATAGAAACTGTTCTCATTCCTGCCACATATCTCCACCGGGGTAATTAAGGAACCAGAAAACAGGGACTGGTGGGTCCCAGTGCCTGCCTGCCCACTCCTGGTTGGTCTCTCCCTACACAGGTCTCCCGCGCTCTGTGTCCAGAGTGCGGAACCCGTCTGGGCAGACTGCCTTTAGTGGTTATTAGGCAGAGATACTTTACGACCCCCATATCTGGGGATTTGGGGCTAGGTCCTTGGCTCCAAAGTTTGTATCCCTGCCTTGGAGGCGGAGCCGAGATAGAGACTGTTCCTGTTCCTGCCTCTTATCTCCATCTGTGGAATTAAAGAGACAGAAGATGGGGCTTGTGGCTGAGCCTTTGGCTCCAAAGTCTCTGTCCCTGCCTTGGGGGCGGAGCTGAGGTAGGACCTGTTCCCATTCCTGCCACTTATCTCCACGTGTGTAATTAGGGAGTCAGAAGACAGGGACTGGTGGGCCCCAGTGCCTGCCTGCCCGCTCCTGGTCGGTCTCTCCCTACACAGGTCCCCCGCGCTCTGTGTCCAGAGTGAGGATCTTGCCTGGGCAGAGCCAAACCACGTAGGAGACTGCCTTTAGTGGTTATTAGGCAGAGATATCTTACGACCCCCACATCCGGGGATTTCAGGGCTAGGCCTTTGGACACAAAGATTGTATCCCCGCCTTGAGGGTGGAGCTGAGATAGAAACTGTTCCTGTTCCTGCCACTTATCTCCACCTGTGGAATTAAAGAGACAGAAGACGGGGCTTGTGGCTGAGCCTTTGGCTCCAAAGTCTCTGTCCCCGCCTTAGGGGCGGAGCAGAGGTAGGAACTGTTCCCATTCCTGCCACTTATCTCCACTTGTGTAATTAAGGAGTCAGAAGACAGGGATTGGTGGGTCCCATTGCCAGCCCGCCCGCTTCTGGTCAGTCTCTCCTTACATAGGACTCCCACACTCGGTGTCCAGGCCCTGGAGTTTGACTGGGCAGGGCCAAGCCACGTAGGAGGCTGCCCTTGGTGGATATAAGGCAGAGAGATTTTACAACCTACACACTCTGGAGACTTGGAGCTCGGCCTTTGTCTCCAAATTTCTAGCCCCACCTTGGGGGTGGAGCTGAGATAGGAAATGCTCCAGTTCCTGCCATCTATCTCCACCTGTGTAATTAAGGAGCCAGAAGATGGGAGGCTGCGTGAGCAGCCCGGAGACCAGCGGGAAGGGTAGGTGATTCCCCAGTTTCCCCTCCACTGCATCTCAGACTGCTGACGGGCTCCCCAGCAGGTAGAGAGACCTGCAGACACCAGCCCAGCGATGGCCACCACAAGTGAGAAACACCACCTACAGGCTCAGAAACTAAATAAGACGTGTGAATACCCAAACAAAAATCTAAAGGAAAGAAATAACAACTGAGAGACATGGGAAGAAATCAGCGAAGGAACTCCGGAAATATGAAGAAACAAATGGGAAACACAACCCCAAAGAGGAGCACCAGCCCCTTAGAAACAGACAACAACCAAAACCTGGCAACCAAAATGACAGAAGAGGAATTTCGTATGTGGATCATAAGAACACTCACTGAACTGCAAGAACAACTCAATAACCAACATAAAGAAACCACAAAAAGCCTCCAGGATATGGAACAAAGGTTCACTAAAGAGATCGACACAGTGAAGAAAACTTTAACCGAAGTCCTGGAGATGAAGAATCAACTCAGGGAACAACAAAATACAGTGGAAAGTCTCAAGAACAGGGTAGATCAAACAGAAGAAAGAATCTCAGAGACTGAAGATAACACCTTCCAATTAAATAAATCAGTCACAGAGATAGAGCAGAGAAACAAGAGAAAAGAGCAAAGCCTACAAGAGCTGTGGGTCTATGTGAAGAAACCTAATGTGAGGGTCATAGGGTTACCAGAAGGGGAAGAAGACATCACTCAAGGGTTGGACAAGCTTTTTGAAGATATAATAGAGGAAAATTTCCCAGGCCTTACTCAAAATCTTGATATACAAGTTCAAG
>VSMD01101278.1:0-20183 GCA_008750895.1 Mirza zaza | reverse complement strand
GCGCTTATCAGCCTACTGTGGTACTCCGGCCTCCCAAAGCACAAGCACCCTGTTCACTTTTCCCAGGTGAGCAAGGTGTGCAGGTGCCCACCTGTAGGGCCCCGTGGGCTCAGTGAACTCCTTCCTGAGACGGAAACCAGCAGCTGACGATAGAAACACGTGCTCATCCCATGGCATTCTGCAGGGCTGGGCCGCTTACTGGTGTTCTCATCCTGTGCAGGTGAACTCACCAGATACTGCCTGTTTTCTTAAAAGACCAGCTCTGAATCGCTTCAGTTTAGCTGCCATCTCCCTAGTTCTCATGCTGAAGAAAGGGAGATACTGGAAGGCTTATGACTCCTTGGTAGAGATTCTCTTGAAACTCCGCTAAGTAGATAAGTGTAAATAATCAAAAAGTCACGTGGTTGGCAAGTCCCAAATACAATTTCAGTCACTTCTAGGCAGAAAGTGACACATGAAGGGGGTGGGGCACGAAGGACCAGCAGAGGCATCAGTCCCCCAAAAGAATCGCTTTACAATTGCATTGTAGCATGATCCACTTGGGTGGCAGTGTAGAGTGGGTCTTGGGCCGGAGTCAAGGAAAAATCATGGTGACAATCACTGCTTCTCCTCCTCCCGTATCTCCCCATTAGCTAACTTATAAGTGAAAGAATGTATCTAATATCTTTTTCAGTAAATCCAGAGCATTAGAACAAGGAGAGACCTTAGAAATTACCTAGTTCTCTCACCTCTTCACTTACAGATAGAGAGGAAGTAGTTTGCAAAATGATTTGTGTAGTAACATGGTAGCTTTGTGAAGCTTGTGTTCAAAAAATTCTTAGTTTATCTTAATTGCTCATTTCAGCATGACTTTCATCTTTATTCTTACTGTCTTAGGAAGCTTTAGGGATTTTTCAGTATCTAGGCGTTCCAGGAAGCAGCCATCATTTTTTTCCTTGGGGTAGGGGGTAGGGATAGCATTTCTTAAGAAGCAGATGTTAGCCAGGCACGATGTCAGTGGTGGTGTTTCTTAATAGGAGGATTTAGGGATTTTATTAATATGTTCAGATAAGATTAGCAGCGTCCACAAGTACGATCTTGGCAGTGTACGCCAGGCCAGAACGGCTGCGTTCCTTTCTCAGGACAGTCAGATGTTTCTTCCCTACTTTATCAGTGCTTTCTCCAAACAAGCCTAAAGAGCCTGTATTTAACTGGCTAGTTAATAAAGTCATATTAATAGTTGTTCAATGACACAGGACTTCCATCATCTTAGCTTCTCTATTTTTCCTTAAATTTTTTTACAGCATTTCTAGAGACAGTTTTCCTTAGAGTGACTGGTCCATTTTGCATATGAGCCTATTAAGCAAACCTGTGCAATGTTAGTGTTTTCTCCCCTGGAAATTTCCTCTCAGAGATGGTTGCAAGAGACAAGTGACTGATTCTGAGACCTTTTTTATAATGAAAATGGATGTTATAGGCCTAGAAGAGGCATTCTGTGCTACCCTGTGGGTAGAAGAAACTTCTGAGGAATAATGTGGAAACCATACTTATTTAAATTTAATTTTTTAATGGACAAATAAATGCATATATTCATGGAGTACACAGTGATATTTCAAGGCATACAATGTATAGCGATATGGTAATTAGCATATCCATCATCACAAACACTTAGTTCTTTGTGTTGGAATCCTTCTCCTACTTGAAACTATATGTTTAGCTAACTGTAGTCACCCTACAGTGGAAACTATACTTGGCTTGAAAGATTTGTTGACCTGCTTCTGTGGCATCCTAGTGGCGACAGTCGCTGTTGCAGTGTGTGTCCTGGGTATTTCAGTGTCAAGTATCAAATGTGGCTTATCCTGTTGTCTGTTATGCAGGATAGTAGAGCCAACTGCCGTGGTCTTAAAACTGTACCTTTTGGGGCCGTAAGGTCACAAGTAGTGCTCAGGGGTCCTTGGTGACATATCTTGGAGCAAGAGTGTTGTGGACAGGAGCCCTGAAGTAGCAGCCTGAAAAGCTTCACCTTGGACCATTTTGTGCATTAGGTTGGGCTTTCCACTTGGTTTTGTTTGGGAAGAAAAGTTTGAAAACTCAACCTATTCAAGAAGCTAACAGGCTGTTCATGATATTTTAAAACAAACAAATCTAGTGATGACAACCCCTTTACCCCCCTTAGCTGCAGACTCTGGGTTTTTGCACAGAGCCCAATGCTCAGAAGGGCCCTGTGCTTAGTTTTATGCTCTGTTGTTGCCATCTTAAATTCTTAATTTTTTTTTTTTCCCTACATGAGGAATCCCACAGGTTCATCTTGCACTGGGGCTGACAAATTGTGCAGCTGGTCCTGCCTCCAGTCTCTGCCCAATCCTGACTTTTTTAGGCGAGGCAGGGCGTGTAATAGGCCTCTATGGGGATGGAAGTCAGTTTTGCTGCCATAGCCCGGTGCAGGGTCAGGTGTACAGAGTGAGTTCTAGACACTGCGGCTCAGCCTGCCCCTCACCACCCGGGGTCACCCAGCCTGATGACAGCCCCGTTCCTACCACCATGTGCTCTTACCATGACTCCCTTGCTATGGCCCTGGCACAGCCCTTGACCCTCCCCCCTCTTTTAGACACATTCTTTAGGAACCAAACCTTGCTCCCCAGCCCTGCACACCTGGCTGGAACCCTATCGCGAACCAAACAGACTTTCCAGACCTCTGACCCAGCCCTTCTTTCTTGCTTACCTCTCTCCCTGCCTCCCCACGTTTGATGCTCAGAGTCCACCCGAGGGGACCACAACTATGATCAACTCTAGAGTGGACTGCTAGTTCTCCCCCGACAGATTGTCCTCACCTCTCTCCTGCAGGGACCTGCCCAAGCCTATCACGAACAAGGGAACAAAGCTGAGTTCTCAGTTCTGTTGCGGAGGTCATGCTGAATTTTCCAAGCCATCGTATTTATAGGTTTTAGCTGTGATTCATATGACTGATGTTTAAACCTATTATTTGAAGCCCCCTTGTTAGCCTTTCAGTCTCTCCTAGATCTATTCTTTGTGCTCTACTTTGAACATCATTGACCTAGCCCAGGCCTTCATCATTTGGACCTTGAATGCTCAGCCTATCTCAGTGATCTCTGGTTTCTCCTCTCCCAATCGACCTCGTTTGGCCTCAGTGTTCACTGCCTTCGTTCCACTTGCAGGACTTGGATCTACCCTCTGTCTAGGAAAATGTGCTGAGTTCTGTGGAGGACGCTAAGATGTTTCAGGCAGGTCCCAGAGACTTCATACTGGTGTCGGTGAGATCAGTGAAATACAAGCCAGTTAGTAATAGACCCCTTTTGAAGGGGGTGCAAAGGAAGTGCTTGAAGCATTGTCATATTTAATGAGAAAACTAGAAACAACCCAGATATATCTATGTAGACATAGGTTAATGACCATGATCTGGCCATACAACAAAATACCATACAGCCTGTATATACCGATACTGGAAAATATTCAAGGTATACTAAGTGAAAAGAACACAGTATATGTATATAAAATCTCATTTTTATGATCTCGTTTATGTATCTGGAGAATTATATTGAATGATCACAACTGTCTGCTGGGTAGGATTAAAGGGGAATTTACTCTTTATTAAATATGTGTTTCTATAAAGTTTGAGTTTTGTATAACTTTGTATTAAGCTTTGAAATAAAAATGAAACATTTTCACAAGGAAAGTTTTAAGAGAGTAAAGAGGAAATTAAGACCTGACCTGCTGATTGTTACAAACATTGTCTTTATTTTGTGGCTCCTAGAGTCAGATTGCTCTAAGAGAACATCTATCTATCTCAGTTCTTGCTTTTGCTGCTCACATACCTCTTCTTGTTCAGTCTTCTGGACCTTTCCACTCAGCCGGCACAGGTTGTTCATCACCTCAGGTTATTCCCACATCTGTGCCACTGTTGATGCTCTTCTTCCTGCCTGAGAAGCCTCACTTCCTCCTCTTCACTCACTCAAACCCACTGTCCATCACATTCTGCCCGTCCCCCGCCCCCCGAGGCTGCCCAGCCAGTGCTGTTTCTTCTCTGAACACTGGGGCACTGGTGATTTGGGGTTATGGTCACGAATAACCCTTGGACTTTTGTGGAACTGTTGCACATGATTTACTGATGTCTGCATTTTAAGCTTTGATTACTGGCAGTTTTGCAGCTAGTTCTTACCAACAGAGACCACTGACTTTGAGGAAAACTATTTCCATGCCTTATTACAAAGTGGATTTGAATTTCTATGTTAAATTAAGTTTAGTGACTTCATAAACCAGGTGATTGCGTTTATTTCAGCTGGCAAATTGGGAATGGTGTCGAAAGGGGCATTACGAGTCCCTTAGAAAGGGACGCAGCTGAATCACCAAATATGACGCAGTCTTCAGTTCCTCCTCAGGGAGGTCTTGAGGGTTCCTCTTCTTGACACTCACCATGCTTGTCTTCGACATGCAGGAGTGGTCATGATAATGACGTGATCCTCAAAGCTTCATTTATATCCATGTATACTTTAATAAAAGTGTGTATATCAGGGAATTAAAGAAGCAGAAGCTGAGTGGTGAGGGAATTTATTTACCTATTTTTGAGACAGCATTTTGCTTTGTCACCTGGGCTGTAGTGTGGTGACATCATCAATAACTCAGTGCAACTTCAAACTCCTGAGCTCAAGCAATCGTCCCACCTCCCAAGTAGCTGGGGCTACAGGTATGTGCTGCCATGTCTGGCTAACTTTTTTATTTTTTTGTTGAGCCAGGATCTCACTATGATGTCCAGGCTGGTCTTGAACTCATAGCCTCAAGTGATTCTTCCTAAATGGTGGAATTACAGGTGTGAGCCACCACACCTGGTGTAGGGATTTATTATATGGGGCTTAACCTTATGCAGTTGTGGGTGCTGACCCTCAGATAAGTGGGGCTGGCCTTTGGGAAAGAAAAGTGAACATGAAGGTGGAGGAAATCAAGGGTGAGCTTGAAACTGCAAGGACAAGCTGGTATCCCTGCCTGGCACCCACTGCACCTGGGATCCAACTTCTACATTGCCAGTGACCTGCAGAGGAAACCGGAATCCTTTGCTGGGAAGCTGTACACACCAAGCCGGGCTGCAGGGAAGTTAAAGGAGAACATAGTGGGAGTTGGAGAAACTGGGAGACCCAGCTGCAAGCCCAGGAGCTACACTGACCTTGAGATTGTACAAACCAGCCTGCTGTTGCCCCTTCCAAATCACACATGAGATGCCACTGGTGGCCAGCACTAATGTGGAATGCCGCGGGGCTGGGAATTCTGAGAAATAGTTACATTTTAACTGAGCCAATACAGCATGAGTGCAGCAGAATCTGAATATGTATAAATATTCCCATAAGTGATTCAAATAACTTCATCTATTTTATGCTGTTCATAAAATTGACTTATGGAATACCTCTTTCTTTGGACATGACCACTTCAGTGGAGGGAAAAAAATCTTGATGTGGGTTGGAAGTGTTGCTATGATGTGTTGATTCTCCAAATAATTATTAATTTCAGAACTGGTTATATTCTACTTAAAAATGGCCGCTCTGTGAGCAGAAAGGCGCCCTTTTAATTAAATTCTGACATACAAGGTCATTGTCCGCCCTTCCACTTGTACCCTGCTGCAGGGACTCTGCTTCCAGCTGCCTTTAATATTGCGTGACCCCTTGTCTTCTGCAGCTGGATCACATTCAGTGGGTAATTACGGCACATCTGATTAAGGTCAGTCCCAGAGCTTCCATTAATCATCTCCAGGAAAGAATGCTGGGGCGGCGAATGTTATTGCAGGTCACTTTCTCCTGTCCTGCTGCTCGGAGCCCTCCTCACACTCTGCACTCGATCACGGCCCCCACTTTAATCACTCCTGGAAGACAAAACACAGCTGGACCCTGAGCACCCAGGGGACTTGCCCACAGCTCGGATTTGGATCTGCTGAGATCTGACATCTCAGGGGCTCTTTGAGGACAAGACGCCTCATCTATATTTCGTGCACAGGCAGGTCTGCTGAGGTGTCATTCGCAGTGGGAACCAGGAAGAAGAGGCTGGTATCGGGAAGGAGGGACAGATCCTGGGCCACGTCGTCACTGATCTGGGAGCTTGAATAGCTGAGATACCCTGCTTCCCAGCAAACCTGAGAATAAGTAGCTGAACACCCTGAGATCTGTAGAAAGTATGTTTTGTTATCGAGGCTGTAGGCAACACAGCTTCCCTCCAGCACTTTCTGTGACAACCCCCAGGCCCCTGAACTGTGGTTTTACTGCCAAGACAGGATGTCATGACAGATAGAGTTCGTCTGTTTCTTCAGCATGTCCAAACCACGACTGTAACACAGACCGTATTTTATGCACTATGCAGACTCTAGGATTGCTGGCATCCTTACACGACAAGGCAGCATTCATGTTAAACTTTTGCACATTCTGAACGGAACTGAAGATTTCTGCTGTAAGACAGCTCTACAACCATTTCTAAGAAAACTGTACAGACTGCTTCAGATCACTGTTTAATTTTCTGAAATAGAAATCCAAGGATCTAGCTCAAGAATCAAATTTTTTTTTAAATTTTTATTTTAATTTCAGCATAGTACAGGGTATAAATATGTAGGTTACATATATTGCCTTTGCCCTGATGGAGTCAAAGCTTCAGTCAAATCCTTGTACTGACACTAGACCTGGCCTTCTGGAGCAGAGACTGAACCTGCCACCTGTTGGCAGACATAACCGGAAGAGACAGAGACAGCAAAAACCGAGGATGTAGGTCATGGAGCAGTTTCACAGCTTCGACTAGAACGGATCTATTAAAACTCACCATCATATTCAGCTCCCCTACCCAAAAGAAAGTGCTAAAAATCTAAATGTTCTTTTAAACTTTTAGTCCTTTGAGTACTGAGCAATCAATGTTTCTTCTTGTTGGATTTTTAAAATGTCATTTCAAAAAGTGTTCCAAATTCTGAGATCACTTATTTACCACTGTATGCCTCATTAGTGTAGAGCGGGTCACATTTTCAACTTACAATCTGAAATATGCAGAACACACACATGCCTGTCTATTAAGGCATCCAGAGGAGAATACAATGAATGTCGGAGGAATGTGAGAAATCACATCCTCCACCTGCCAAATGGCAAAACCAGCGCCTGGTTAGTTCAGGTCCACAGCTTTGTTCTCTGCAGACCATAGACCATGGAGTTGCGGTTGGAGACCTGTGGTGTGACTGAGCACGTTTCCAGGTGGTGAATGGACATGAGAACAGCCCCCTGCTGGACTATGGAACATTTTTGTGTCACTTTCTCTTGTGTAACAGGAAGAGAAGAAACTCTAGTAGCCCATGGGCATCTGACAGGTCTAACTCTTGAGTCTGAAAGAATTAGCATTTTGGACCTGATATTCTACAGCAGACCTTGTCTCCTTTTTTTTGAGAGAGTGTCTCACTCTGTTGCCTGGGCTAGAGTGCCGTGGTGTCAGCCTAGCTCACAGCAACCTCAAACTCCGGGGCTCAAGCGATCTTTCTGCCTCAGCCTCCCGAGGAGCTGGGACTACAGGCACGTGCCACCATGCCCGGCTAATTTTTTCTATATATGCTTTTAGTTGGCCAATTAATTTCTTTCTATTGATAGTAGAGATGGTGTCTCTCTCTTGCTCAGGCTGGTTTCGAACTCCTGACCTTGAGTGATCTGCCCACCTTGGGCTCGCAGAGTTCAAGGATTACAGGCCTGAGCCACTGCGCCTGGCCTCAGACCTTGTCTCTTATCTGAAGTCCTCTGGCCTCCCTGCCCCTTAGGATCAGTGACCAGAAGGGGAGTGGGAGTTTCACAGACAATACAGTAGGGCTGTTTTGCTCTGAGGGCCTCTGGCTCACAGGTGAATCAAGAAACCCCTTACCTATGCTGGGTAAAAGGTGTAAGCCACATAATCACGTAGAAAGACCGTAACATAGGGTACACGTATGGTTTTTATTTTTTATTTTATTTTTTTGAGACAGAGTCTCGCTTTGTTGCCCAGGCTAGAGTGAGTGTCATGGCGTCAGCCTAGCTCACAGCAACCTCAAACTCCTGGGCTCAAGGGATTCTCCTGCCTCAGCCTCCTGAGTAGCTGGGACTACAGGCATGCGCCACCATGCCCGGCTAATTTTTTCTATATATATTAGTTGGCCAATTAATTTCTTTCTATTTATAGTAGAGATGGGGTCTCGCTCTTGCTCAGGCTGGTTTCGAACTCCTGGTCTCGAGCAATCCGCCCGCCTCGGCCTCCCAGAGTGCTAGGATTACAGGCGTGAGCCACCGCGCCTGGCCCACGTATGGTTTTTAAATCAGAAATAAGAGACAGAAAATCATAACAACGAGGAGCCAGCTCCCTGCCCTGATGCCTTCACTCCAGATAGAAGCTTCTGACCTGGACAGAACATTGAGTTTTCTGTTTTCACTGGACACTGATGGTAATCGGAGTTCTCTTCCAGATGGTAGATGTCCACGGCAGTGCCGTGTCCAAAGTCTGGAAGGGAATGGAAAGCTCCGCCACCACTAGCCATGCTTTACAATACATTTGCTTACACCCCTAGAGTCGGAGGGACTGTCCTTCCCCCAGCCTCCAGCTCACCACAGTGACGGCACGGGCAACAGAGTTGGAGGAATGTTCTAGAATCTGCTGACCAAGATTGCGGGGACCAGTGGTGGCGTTTCAGCACCACTTGTCTTTTTAGAGTGTCCAGCTCAATAGCAGGAGGCCAGCTGTAAGGGTGCTTTTTCCAAATGGGAGTGACACTGGCTGGTCTGGATTTTGCCCCAAACTTTCTCCTCTTTGCTCCACCACAAGAACAGGAAGGATTTTAACGGCTTGAATTTACGATGCTGTTGGAAAGGCACTAGCTCTTCCCAGTAGCTATGAGTCCATACACATTTAGAGCCTAACACCCCCATCTGTTGATTTCTAAGGCATGGCGGCAACTGCATCTGGGTTGTGTATACCTGGCTTGTGCAGTGCTTGTGTGTGTGACAGTCTCTGGTTGCACGTGACTGTAAGAATCGCTTCAGTTTCCTCATTGGCCAGACAAAAGCATCCCCTGTGCTTCTGAGGTCTGTGTTACGTGTGCTTGTGCTTGGATGCGATTCTAAGTTGCACTGTTTGTGTGCTAATGCACAATCATCCCTTCTCAAATTAATGACTGTGGTTAGGAAAAGACTCTTTCCTGAGTTAGACTGTTTGGCTTTGGATGAGTAGAACAAGAGCTACTTAAAATGGTGTCTCACGAAGTTTGCCAGAGGTTTGCTGTCTTAGTGCTGTCAGGAGTGGGCTGGTCAACTCTCTGATCGTAGACAGGTGGTGAGCAGCTTGGCTAGTGGGGCTATATCCTGACCCATGGAAGAGGAGGAGGTCTGCAAAAGATGGTGTGAGTGTAGCCATGCAGTCAGAGCAGACGACCGTTCCATCTCCACCTTATCTTGTCAGTGTACTGTTTTATGTCTTTGTGTGGCTGGGCACATGGGACAGCTACATTATAGATCAGACAGGTTAGCTTCAGTTCAAGGAGGAAACTCCACCCTTAACCAAATCTAAACATGCATCTCAAGGACATAGGTGAACAGTGACTCTTGTCAAAGTGGTTGCATCAGTCCTTTCACTAGAGAGGCAAGTGGAAATACTCCCAACACTTTTCCTCATGTTGTCACTTAACGTTATTTATTGTGATAAATGAATTTGAACAAGTGTTTTCTTTTTATTTAGACAACCTCCTATAGTAAAGTGATCTTTCCAAACCAGCTTTCCTGATAGAAAAATTACACTGGAACTATTGCCAACTTGGACATACCCTTTTTTTGAAATATTAAGTGAGCAAATGGATGGTTGGGATAGCTGAGGCGTATGGAGATGCGGGGTTGGTTCCAGATGCTGCCACATCTGGATGCACATTAGCAGGAGTAATGTCTCTGTCAGGGCATGGATTCTTGGCAAAAACTGGATGAAGAGTAGAGAAGTTCTGTCTGTCTGCCCCAGATAGTTCCATGAGCTGACCGTCTGAATGAAACATTCTGCATGTGCTACTTCCTTCTGTAATCACCATAAGCACAAAGGCGTGACTACCCTGGGAAAAACGTGGCCGCAATATTTTGCAGCTCTTTTCATCAAGAGGTGGAGTCATTTCTTTACCCCTCGTGGGTTCCTTTGCCAGTGCAATGTGACAGAGTGGTGTCTGAGCCACGAGAGACCTTACAGCTCTTGCCCTCCCCTCTTGGAATGCTGCCGCCACCATGTAAGGAAGCCCAGGCTGGACGACTGAATGAGGAGAGGCCCAGGTGGGGAGAAAGGCCAGGTGGCAGCCAGCACCAAGGCCCCAGCTGTGTGAATGAGGCCGTCGAACATCCTCCAGCCTCACACCAGCTGCTAAATGACTACAGCTAAGTGAGTGTGCCCAGCCCAGGTGGGGAACGATGAGCCAATGGATGGAGGTGGTTTTTAGCCACTGAGTTTGGGGATAACCTGTTACACAGCAGTAGATACGCGATGCATGTCCCCAAATTACAGGAGAAGAAATTGAGGATCAAGAAGCCTAAGTAACTTTCCAACAGGTTATCGAGGCAGTAGGCAGCGGTCATGATTAGAACGAGATCTTTCTGACTTCACTTCTCCTTTGCTTGTCCATGTCAAAACTGCTCCAATAAAAGCATTCTGAGTCACTGGAAATGTTAATAGTTTTTTAAAGGACTTGTGTCTTATAAAGAGATGGTGATAAGGAGTAATGAAGACATATTAATGTTTACAGCCGTGCACTGCATAAGGACATTTTGGTCAAGGATAGACTACATATATAGTGGTGGGCTCTGTAAGATTATAAAATAGCTGAAAAAATTCCTATCACTAGGAATCTACTATCATAGAGATTGTGACATCATAGCGTACTAACTTTTTAACATTGAGTGTAGCTTAAGTGTACAGTGTTGATAAAGTCAACAGTAGTGTACGATAATGTCCTAGGCCTTCACATTCACTGGTGACTCACTTCCTGACTCACCCAGGGCAACTTCCAGTTCTGCACGCTCCGTGCATGGTAAGTGCCGTGTACAGCCTTGCCACTTTGTCTTTTATACTGTATTTTTACAGCGTTCAGGTGCACAAATACTTAACCACAGTGGTGTAACTGGCCTGCGATACTCAGCACAGCTCCGTGCTGTGCAGGTTTGTGGCCTGGGAGCAACAACCTGTACTGTGTAGCCTACATGTCGAGTAGGTCAGAGCAGATGGTTTGCGCGAGTGCACTCTGATCACAGGATGACAAAATCGCCTGATGATGCATTTCTTAGACCTCATCCCTGTCATGAAGTGATGCATGACTGTATTTTTTTTTTTTTGTCTCCATTCATTAGGAAATGTTTCCTCAAACACGTGCTCTTTGGGGTCTGTACTTACAGGGTCCAGCTGCTGGTTGTCTAACATCACAGGGCGTGGGCTGCCATCACTCAGAGGAGGTACAGGCTGCCCCTTTTCCAAGAGGAGCTGTAAAAGCTTCCTAGTCCAATCCACTTGGTGAAGGAAGAGACCTACCAGTGAGTCAGTCCGCTGCAGGGGGTGGTGTTCCAAAGCTTGTGAGGTCTTGGAGCGTGGGCGAAGGCCCTTCTGAGGAGCTGAGCCTCCAATTAAACAGGATCCAGAAATCTTTCCCTAACGGCCCAGACAGTAAGTATTCTAGGCTTTTCAGGCCCTGTGGTCTGTCACAACTACTCTACTCTGTTGTTGTAGCTCGAAATTAGCCGTAGGCAATAGGTAAACAAATGAGGCCGGCTGTGTTCTGATTTTATTCATAAAAACAGAATTTGGTTCATGGGTCATAGTTGGCCGGTGCCTGAATTAGAGGACACCTGCCCGCTGAAAGGCTGTGTCCCAGAGCCTGTGGTTGTGTAAACAAGCTGAAGCTGGGGGGTAAACACGCCAAACAGGATCAGATCGAGAGATACTTTAAGGATTCCTGGAAGCCCCTTTTCTGCTGGCACCATTGTCCAGTGGACTGCAGAGAAAGCCAAGGGCAGGCAGACAGCCTGCTGGCACCTGTCCTTGGGCATGTTCCTTCCTTTCCTAGGCTTGCAGCTTGCTTATCTGTGCCGTGGGGAGGATAACGCAGAGCAGACTGCGAGATGGGTGGGCTACGTATGCCACGTTGGTGCCCCCAGGCCCCTTGAGAAGAATCGAGTTCAGTGCTAGCGTTGCCCAACGTGGAGAACAGCTGCAGAAGATTCAAGTACATGATTGCCTGCAAGTTCTGCTAGGGACAGTTAATTGGCCAACCGGGCACTGTACCCTGCAGCGCTGTGGACCTCGGGGCAGGCTTGCTTATCATCTAATCATCTCCTTCCTGACAATTGCTCAGTAGGTGACAGAAGGCAGTGGGGCTTGTTGGGGTGAGATGCCTGCTGTTCCCAAGGGCTTAATCAACTGATTGACAGAAGTTACCTTCCTGGGCCCAGGCGCACGAGATGGAGTTTATTTTTAAAATCACCCTCAATCAGGGAGATCAAATATTACATGCTCTTAATTCAACTTGCTTTTTGGGACTCTTGTGTATCCCTTGGTAGGGGTGCTCATTCATGTTGTTTGCTCCTTCTAACTGGAGTTGTTTGACTTACCTTGCTGGAATTCTTTTGGAGATGGTAGAGTAACAATGGCTCAGCTAAAATCTGTACTTACCATGACAGATTCTTTTTACCAGCGTTACATGTCTAGAACACTGCCACATTGTAATCAGATGTTGCCATTTTGAAGTGTGGATTATTTTATACTTAAAAGTACATGGAAAACACAGTGTGGTCTATATTTCCGTGGGAAATTAAGAACCTCACAGTGCAAAGTATATTTCTTTGGTTTCTGCAAATGGTTTGTCAGTCCATGATTTAATTTGCTATGACAAGAGCTGACTTTTCCCTAGATGGGCTCTATTAGGGTTTTTCTTTTTTATGTAATAGTTTCTTGTTGGATCTGAAAAGAATTCAGCCATGCCCTGCAGTCTCTATGCGCACTACACGACCTCCTTCCTAGACGGGAAGATCAAAGCCTTCCTCCTGTGTTCCATTAGAATAGAACTCACGAGATTGGAACAGTGGAAACCAGAGCAATCTGGAAGCATCCGTATAATTTTACTGTCTTCATGTCAGTGCATGTTCCCACTTGTGCCAACAAGGACATCTTTTAAAGGAAAGATAGCTGAGAATGTGAAGGCACTTAGTCTTGGCCCAGATAAGCCACTAACCAGTGCCATGACCTTGGGTCTGAGCTCATTCACGACATGAGACTGTCTCGGATAAACTCAAAGTCCTCTCCAGCACTCTTGAACGTTTGACCTCGCAGATAGTTGACATCACATGATGGCACCATGACTAAGACATTTTCAGTCCGTGAAAGCACTTAAATTCACTTAGTGTTTATTTCTCCATTCCAGCCACAGGGAGAATAAAAGTACGGCATGTTAACATCCTTCAGCATCCTGGCGGAGATGCCGCTGGGTCCGTATTTTGGTCCTGGTGTCCTTCCCTGAGGGAGCAGGATGATCTCAGTCTCTTCTGCCACAGCAGCCACCCAAGCAGGGCGAGCCCTCTTAGAGCCTCGCACACGGTTGCCATTGGCGTGCTCCTGGGCAGCCCACACACAGCAGGGCCCCATTTCATGAACTGTAGCCCGAGTGTTATCAGCACTTCTTACACCAGAATTGTCTTCAGCTGGAAGCAAATGTTTTCTATGTGTTGAAATGTTTATCAGGTGTGTGATCCATTTCCCAGCAGTGCCTCTAATGAACTGGGAGATGCTGGTCACCTGTCACCTTTCGTTTCTCGTGCTGATTTAAGTTGCTCTGTTCTTGTGGCTGGTGATGCCCTGATCGGAATCTTCATACCTGTCCTCTCTCTGGAGCTGGCCTTTTCTCTGGTATTGCCTTCTGGACACGTCACCTCCCAGTTGGTATCTTGAAAACCGAGCCCCTCATCTTATCCCCCAAGTCAGCTTGCTTTCCCAGTGTTAATTTCTACCAGGAGCTCTGCCATGCTCTCCAAGGTAAACTCTAACTTCAGATATGACTGCTGGCTTATTTATACTACTCCTCCCCTCTCCTTTCTAATAACTCACCATTTCCGGTCCAGTTCTGTCATCTTAGAGTATGCCATATTTTCTCTTCCATGCTCTTCCCATTACTGCATTACAACAAGGGCTTTGAGTGCATTTAACCTACTTCAGCTTTCCTGCTTAAAAATCTTCATGGTTTTCTCATTCTAACCCAAATAATCTAAACCTCTTGTTTGGTATGTAAGGTCCCAGACGTTTTCATACTCATGGTCTGGTATAGAAACATGATTGACTCTTGTCAAGTTCATTTTCTAAATAAGTGTCCTTTGTTGCTTCTGTGTTTCATTCGTGGTGGCCACTTTGTCTGAAATACCCTCCAGTGTTCCCAGCCCCATCTGTCTACTCAGATTTCACTCCCTCCAGCCCTCCCTAGCTGTGCTGTTGGTTGAATTTCTTCTTGTTTGGCCAGTAGTATAAGTCGTGCGTTGCCTGGTCTCCACTAGCTGGTTATTTCACATGGGCAAGCATACTGCCCATTGCCAGGTTGTGATCCAACAGCTATTGTGATAACACAAAACTACAAAGCAACAGTGAACACAACCACAGGATGAGCTGTTCGTGCCCTTCCACTGACGCTGGGACTGTGGGGTCTGTGCTTTGTGGCTGTTTGCTCTTGTAAAGGTTGCAGCCCATTTCTCTCCCACAAGAATGCCTAACTTGGTTTGCAGAATGGTTTTTCCCTTCCTTGGCCTAAGGGAACTTTTAAAGTTGGATTATACTCACCTGGGTTACCAAGCAAGAGTCATAGATTTTCTTCTGGTCAGAAGCCAGAAGCTTGCCTCTCTCTATTACCTTTGCATTGAAACTGGTACCCTAAGTCCCTTGCTTTGTCTTGGGCTTAGAGTCCACCCTGGGCAAAAGGAGCAGCCCACTAGGATTGGAAAGTGAGTGGTGTTTTAATCATAGATGTATGTGCTGGGAACGAATATAGAATTATGGTATAAACAGAAGCATCCTGTCTCCTTTTCCAGAGACAACAGGACAAAGAGACAGAAAAAGGAGCGATGCTTGGGTGAAGGGCAGTGATGAGCACAAACCCAAGTGAGAGTCTGGCCAGGGGACCTCAGTGGCCCATTTGCATCCTATTAGATCTTCCTCATGTGTCTCAGAGCTTTGAGTAGAGAATGCCTTGCTGCCTGTCAAGAGGACATTTCACACAATCCAAAAGTTTTGTCACAGATGAAAGTGGACTGAATAAATTAACTGCTCCTGTTCCCTCAAGACAAGAAGAGCTCATCAAAAACATAGGGCCATTCCTTGGCTTAACCAAATGTTCCCAGACAGAGCCCTGTGTAAGGAAGCAGTGTCATCTGCTCCCATCTGGGGACTTAAGTCCACCTAATGACCACCCCCCTTTATATGGCTGTCACTCTCCCGTGGACCCACTGACCTCTTTGAACATCTCACCACAAAGCTGTTGGAGGACAGGGCTCTAAACATGGAGGGGAAAGTAGGTTTACTATCAGGACCTGCTTCAGAATATTGGAGAAATAAACTTCCTTGAGGGTATGTTCTCACATGAGACATTAAACCGAAATGTCCCCCTGCTTCCTAGAGTCTGCCACAGGCACTAGCCATCTTGAATTCAACATCCAGATTTCTAGGGTTATCACCATGTGCCCAGGTACTACTAGTTCCCAGGTTTCCTCTGTTAGGCATTGCTCAGTTTCTTCTTTGAGGGAATTGAGGGAAGAAAAAGAATTGCTCAGGCAGGGTGTGAAAATAGGTAGATAACCCCAAGCTAACATTTTAGTGCCACAACTTTAAAATAGCACGAATAGACTCCTGTTGCCAAGTTTCAGGAAGCGACATGCCCTGTTTCCTACAAGTGGTATGTAAGCTATGGGCTAAACCAGACATGCGATTTCCTATCACAAATGGAAATCAGGTATCTCAGAGGTCACCCTCAATTAGTCATCACCAGGTTCTTTTGATTCTGTCATGGAAGTTCCTCTTCCCTCCTCCCATCTCTTTCTCTTGCCTTTTCCACTCTTCTAACCACAGCTCTGATGGTCCTACTTCAACAACCTTCTCACCTGGGCTTTCACAACATTTTATTAACAGCTTTACCTACCTTCTTTCTTTAATCTGTTTTATTCTCAAATTAATCTTCACAAATTAGATCTTGTTAGGCTACCCCTTACTAATTAAGTTCAAACTTTTTAATCTGGCATCAGATGCCTCCTTTGACCTTTCTTTTATGTTCACAGTGAGCGAGCGGCTCACTGCCATAAACACACCTTCACTCCCCAGCTATGCCTGCAGCTCCCTCTTCCTAGGGACACACACATGTACCAGCTTTGCATCTGAATTCCATCCATCCTCCAGGAGGAAGGATAACATATGTAAAATGCAAAGAATAGACTAAAAAATATTGACAGAACATATAATAGGACAATGGATTTATCTATTGCTGTTGAACCTAAAAGTAGTGGCTTGAATGAATACTGATTTATTATCTCATGATTCTGCAATCTGGAGTTGGGCTCAGCTGGGTGGTTCTTCTCTATATGGTGTCAGCTGGGGCTGAACATTGAAGATGGCTTCTCCACTCTCATGTCTGGGGCCTCAGCTGGGGTGACTGGAAGAATTGGACATCTTTCTTCACATCATCTTTACGGGAACTAGGCATTTGTGTGCTGGCATAGGGTTGTAAGAGTAAGCTGTCCAAAGGGAAAAGTCCCACTGTGCAAGCACTTATCAAGCCTCTGCTTGCATTATGATTGCTAATTCCCTATTGGCCAGAGAAGTCACATGCCCAACCCAGAGCCAGTGTAGGAAGTGATAACATGAGAGCATGAATGTGAGGTGCGATTCGTTGGAAGCTCCCAGAATAACAGTCTACTATAGATATGAACAGGCAGGTTACTGAAGAAATAGAAATGACCAACAAACTAAAACTGCACCAATTTAATTAGTCAAACAAATGCAAATGAAAACAATGAGAGGCTATTTTCCTTGGAAAATTGATAAGTATTTGGCTTATATTTAATATCTAGTATTAACAAACTTATGGGAGAATCTCATATTTTGGCTGGAGTGTCAATTAGCATGGCCTTTTAAAGGGGTTGGTTGTTAGTGTATATCAAAATACAAAATGTTCATGTCCCGGCAAATTCCCCTTCTACATATAAAAATATTCCAACAAGTTCCCTAGAATGCATTTTATGGGGATGATTATGTATTATTATTTGTAATGGTAGAACATGAAAGCCCATCAGTCAGGGAATGGGTAAGTTATGATGTTGTAAAATATTCAGCAACCACATGAAAATGAGTGAAATCTAGGTACTGATGTGGAATGATATTCTAAATATTTTGAGTGGAAAAATATGCATTGTGTGTGACCATTTTCATGAAAAGAAAAATGTTTTTGTTTACACCTATGTAGGAAAGATCTGAATGAGAGATGGAATTGAGTTGAGAGTGCATTTTTACTTCTCACTATTTGGAGTTTTTTATAATATGTACTCTCATTATTGGGGGAACACTGAAGATTCCTTAAAAATGTATGTGTGTATACACACGGATGCACATAGATGCATAGAGAGAGTGTGTAAGAGAATCTAAGAGTCCCTTGGCTTACCTGTGGAGCCTCTTTTCTCATTGTACTCTCTTCAGCTCCCTCAAATTTATTCTCTATTCTGGAAAAATAAAGGTCTGTGAGTCATTAGTAACTTAGGTCATAACAGGCATATTTTATGGCATATTTTTGAGCTTTTAAAACTGTATATTCTATTAACATAAAACTTTATAAATTTTGTTTTAATGTCTGGGGCTAAACTTTATATTAGGGATAAAGGTTTTTAGAAAGTTAGGACTCATTAATATATCTGGTCCTCTTAGATATTCATTATAAACTACTCACTGCATTCTCTAACACCAACGTGAAAATGTATACAAATCACACCAGGGGTTTCTCCATGAGAGAGATAATGGAAAACAGACTCTCAAATGCCCAAACAATTAATGATTTTTGTGATGGCAAGTCAGAACTGGCATTTTCAAGATGCATTTCCTTCTGATACACAAATCTCTGCCATTCTTTTTCCCTCCTCATTTCCTCTTCTCTCCTCATCTCCTTAGTAAAGAAGATGACAATGTCATTAATTTTCCCTTTTGTGCTGTAAAGTTCTTCAAGCCACATCAATGGAGGAGAGGACCTGGAAGGAGAAAAGGAAGGACCTAGAAGAAAAATCTTTCCTTTTGTAGTTCAGAGGTTCTGCAAGGTCAAGTGCATGTGGAATGCAACAGTAAATCTCATTTGGAAAGATCCTTGGCAAGATGATATCAAATCTTGCCATTTTTGTAAGGAAAAAGCAATGGTGCAGAAATAGATAGCAGGTTTTTATTTCACAATGGGGAGGGTTAATTTCCTTAACTTTTTACTGACAAACAGCAACATGTTTTTAACAAACATATTTAGAATAATTGCATCTTTATAGTTACATGGAGAAGGATCAGTTAAGCCTCAAGGAAGACCAAAGGGTAGCACAGAAGATCAGATTTCCCTCTTAGAGTTAGGAACTTCATGCAGCTGATAGAAATTATTAAAGTAACAGTTCCTGTTTGCTTTGAAATGAGCTGCTTGTATATTCTGACATTTTATACATTTTAATTTTGTGAATCATACAACATAAAAGGGCACTTAGATTTTCCTTAGAAAATATTGTTTTTGTGGACTGCAAAAACAAAAAAAAACCCCTGCTTTCAGAAAACCCGTGTTCTAACTTTGACATTTTGTATGAAAGGTGGGTGGTGTTCATGTAAACAGACTGAGAATCCCAGAACTGCGAGGGTCCCTGTCATTGCTTTTAGATTACATGTTGGCTTTATAGACACAATCCTTGTAACATGCAGACGTCATCTTAGCCACCATCACATTTTCCTAAGATAAGTTGCCCAGCCTGTCTGAAAATTGTATATACATAAACAATTTTCTTTTTAAAGAAAAATATAAATAAATATAAAAATAAATATATGATATTTAAATATTTAAGTTTTTAAAAATAATTTTAAATTACATAAAATTTATTTATATATTTATATAAATAAAGTATAAAAATCCTAAAATATAAGCCATAGAAAAACTTCAGTCTTTTTCTGGGTGGAAAATATATATTTTAATATTGTGTCTTGTGCTTAAAACTCTCTCCCTGAGTGTTTAATGTTTGCACAGGCCTGGCCTGGAGTTCGAGATTCTATAGCAGGGTTTCTCCTGGTGCGATGCACAGGTCACCTGCCACCTGCATCGGGTTTGGGGGGAGGTAATTTGTGCGGGATCCTGGGACCCTGCCAATCAAAGATAGGGCCCTGGACTCTGCATTTGAACCACCTCCCCAGTTAATTTTTTTTTTTTTTTTTTTTTGAGACAGAGTTTCACTTTATTGCCCAGGCTAGAGTGAGTGCCGTGGCATCAGCCTAGCTCACAGCAACCTCAAACTCCTGGGCTCAAGCAATCCTGCTGCCTCAGCCTCCCAAGTAGCTGGGACTACAGGCATGTGCCACCATGCCCGGCTAATTTTTTCTATATATATTAGTTGGCCAATTAATTTCTTTCTATTTATAGTAGAGATGGGGTCTCGCTCTTGCTCAGGCTGGTCTCGAACTCCTGAGCTCAAACGATCCGCCCACCTCGGCCTCCCAGAGAGCTAGGATTACAGGCGTGAGCCACCGCGCCCGGCCTCCCCAGTTAATTTTTAGGATGAAGTATGAAACCATTGGGATTCAACTAGAACAATCTGGGACTTCCTGAGAAGGAAGCCAAAACTCTGAGGAGAATCTTAGTTACGCTTGTTGGCTTGTTCCTTAAAACTTTCGACAATTTTTAAAAAGAGGGAAGAGGCCGCTTCTGGGTGGCCTGGGTGTGGCAGGGTCTTGGAGGGATCAGCGTTCCTCCCTAGTGGGGGTTCGAGAGTTCAGCAGTAACCGGGGGACCAAGTGTGGCCGTGAGAAGGGAGACATTGGCTTCAGGGGGGGCTCAGCTACAGGAGGCGCCTCCACAGTGGCCCTGGGGCACCAGGAGGGGTGAGAGCTAGAATTACTGGCCCAGAGGAGGAAGGGATGTGTGGGAGGTGAACGCCTCAGTTCCATTGCACAGCACTCTCAAC
>VSMD01101273.1:0-54818 GCA_008750895.1 Mirza zaza | reverse complement strand
AAATTCCTCTTCTGTCATTTTGGTTGCCTGATTTTGGTTGGTGTCCATTTCTAGGGGGCTGGTGCTCCTCTTTGGGGGTGTGTTTTCCATTTGGTTCTTCATATTTCCTGAGTTCCTTCGCTGATTTCTTCCCATGTCGATCAGTTGTTGTTTCTTTTCTTTAGGTTTTTGTTTGGGTATTCACATGCCTTGTTTAGTTTCTGAGCCAGTAGGTGGTGTCTGTGGGTGAGATTCAACCACTCCCTGTATGATGAGTCAGTAGGTGCTGTGAAAAGGGTGTGCAGGATGTCCTCCCTGTCAGTAGATGGCGCTTGCTTGGAGGAACAGGCTATGCTGTTGTTTTTGTGTCCTGTTATCAGCTCTTGTTCCTGTAGAGAGGCACTCTAGTGCCTCAGGTGGTCGGTGGGGCCCTGGGACTTCCAGGTGTGTCCTTTTCTCCCCCTCAGTGAGTTCTGCTCTAGGAGAGAGTCTGGGTGGAGCTGGGTTGGGTAAGCCTGTCCTCAGGCACCACCAATGCCGTTAGGAGGGGCCAGAGTTCTGTTCTCTGCTTCCAGGAAAAGCTGTCAGGGAGGGGCTGGAATGGCCCCGCTCAGTCAGAAAGTCTGCATGTAGGGGTGGGGCTGTCTGAGACCTGCAGTCAGGAGCAACCCTCACTTCTTTCCACCCTTCCCAACTCTGGGGCTACTCCTCGGCCTCTGCCAGCAGGCCAGACCACACGCTACCAGGCCTCCCCGGACTGTGATGCCAGCGGGGAGGTTTCCTGCGTAGGAAGGCCACCTGGGCTGGGCGTACAGCCTCCTTTTGGGAGGAGGGTTGCCCTCTAGGACCCTGATCTGCCCCTGAAGGCACACACACCTCAGTAGGCTGTTCAGGTATATCCCTTCTGTGCCCCGGGCAATGCGATACCTCGGTGCACAGGATCTGATCTCTGGGTCCTAGAGTTCAAACTATATCCCCACCAGGGAGAGGAATGCCAGTCCCAATTCACCCACAGGTAGCCCAAGCTGGGTCTGTGTCTCTCAGCCTCAGGGTCTGCACTGTTCTCATGGGATCACCATGCTAGCAGCACCTGGGAGGGCTGGTGGGTAGGGAACTCACAGTCTGAGTTCCTCTTAGTCAGCTGTAGAGCCCCAAAAGGGAAGGTCCCATTCCCTGTAGGTGCCTCCGGCTGGTGGCTGTATTGTCTCTCTGTGCAGCCGCAGGTAGGGTCGTGGGAGGGGAGAAGGAGGCAATATGGCGCCTGCCACGTGGCTCGGATCTGTGCACACGGAGGTGCCCCGAGGGAGTTGGGAGTCTGGTGCCACGTGGGCTACAGGCTTACCGCTCACTGGCGGCTGCCGTCTCTGGGCTGGTGTCCGCAGGTCTCTCCAGCCGCTGGGGAGCCCACCAGCAGTCCCAGATGCAGGGTAGGGGAAAGGTGACTGATCCACCTACCCTTCCCACTGGTTTCCGGGCTGCTCCGGCGGTCTCAGTTTCCAGTTCTCCTCCGCAACCTCCTCCCGTGGAGTCTCCCGTGGTCTTAGGTATCCCTCCTTCTGGGCCTTGTCCACTGTATGCTTGTCTTCTTGCTTCTTTTTTCTAATTTCTGCTAGAATCTGTCTTTTCTGCAGAGACACTCTGTCTGGCAGTGTTTCTCGTCCGCCATCTTGATCCTCTCAGATTCTGAGTTTTCTAAAGTTTTACTTAACTATAGATAACTTTGTGTGCTATCTTGGATAAAATACATTTTTAATGGACTCGCAAATCATCTTTAATTACAAGCATTTTCCACAAGTAAAAATCCAACTCTTTTTTTGTGATCTGCCATATAGACCTGGAGAAATAAAAAGAAAAAAAAAAAGTTTCAGTACCATTTAAAGAGATTTTTGTTAGGTGCAATTGATATTTAACACCTCAAATTTACAAAACATTAAAGAAACCCTGAAAAATATATGTTGACTTTTGTTTTCTGTTTTGGAGTCAAGTGAATAGGTTGAGACTGGGTATACACTTGCCAATCTGCACAGACTGTAGGACATACAGAAAATATATGGTTGATGACAGATGACTATAAATGAATGCAAGATAGAAAGTGTATTTATCAGATATTGTGCTAAAACGGCTTCTGTTTTGTTTTAGGTTTACTCGAAATAAGCAGGAATGATCTTACTTGTGTTTTGTGAGTTAAGATATATGTTGTTTATGTACAGATAAAATTAACCTTAATTATAATTATTCTTATCTTGAAAGAATATATCAGAACTTGCATAACACATCCTTTTATGCACATGTTCTCAAATACTTCTCCCCTTTTCTCCCTGTACACATACTATACCCTGAATAGGAAAAGAAAATCACTTCATTAAAAGGATAATAATTAAAAATATACTATGTACTGTTTTGCTGAATCTTGAGTTTATTTTACAATGTTTCCTTTTTAAGGTTTCTAAATGTGTGTTGACATTTATTTCTATATAGCTTCCATTAAGCTTTTACTTTTTGTTATAAGCTTTGAATTAGAAAAAAAATGGTTTTCTTTAAATTGTTAATCTTTAATGATCATTATGCTCATTTCAAAGTTGTAACATTTCAGAGCAAATAGCTTTTTAGAGAGATTCACTGTTTTGCAATTTGTTTTATCAGAAATTTCTTCAACTTTTATTTTCTCAATTATTCCCTTTGAAATTAAAGAACTATATAATTGTATCTTCATTTCTTTAAGATAGTGCTTAAGACATATGTAACAATTTTCAAATGTTTACTATATTTCTACTCAGCACTTTGTTAAAGTTACCTAAATTCAAATTATTATTTTCATTCCTGCTTCCTTTAGCTGTGCTAAGAAGCAATTCTGTTTGCTACAATTGATGCATGTTCTTTCTTACATTTTTCTTCTTTTTTTTTGTTTTTTTTTTTTTGCTTTGGAGTTAGCCATACTCTCTAATATATGTTACTTCCTGTTTCTATATTGCCTATACTCCTGGAAGACTGGCTTCTACCTGGATGGTAGTCTATTTATGAACTTTATTGACCCTATTTCATGCATATTTTTTATTTTTAAATGTTTCAGTGCTTTCTCTTTCCCTGACCTCATAATATTTTGTAGTATATCTTCTCCTTGTTTTGATCATTAGCTTCTGAATATGTTCTTTCTTTGATTATTGCTTTAGTTCTCCATTGCAACTGCTCCATCTTGGTATATTTCTATGAGAAACTGTCTTTGTTAATATCCAATGCTTGATTTCTTGTTGGAAAGTCTCTGCTGCAGCTTGGAACACATATTTTTGCTTGGCATTGCTGTAATGGGGGCTCCACCACCGCAACAAGTCTCTCTCTCGGTCCTCAGGCTATCTGATGACTCTGTCGAAATTTAGGTGGAGGCAGTGATGCCCCCTACTTTGCAGAACACAGCTCGTACTGCACTGGCCTAGCCAGAGCCACTCCTGGGGCAGCCAGAGAGCACTGAGAGGGAGTGCAGGGAACAGAGCCTGGGACTTGCTTGTAATCAATTGGTGACCAGATACCATTTACTTAACTGTATGGGCTGAAAATGTTTGTTTAAAAAATGTACAATTTGCAGTTGCCCAGGGAATGCTGTGGGGAGGAAGGTACTCTCACTTACTGCTTGTAGGAATATAAATAAATTGGCAACTTAGCAGTAGATATCAAAAGTGTTGAAATTATGAGAAAATATGGTTATTTCTTCAATTTTGGGGTACCATAAACAATAATTTGTTGTACACAATTGCAGCTATTTTCTCCAATCTTTTCCATGAAATATTACTCATTATAGTGTTAATTTTTACCATGTCTATAAACAGTGATTACAATTTTTTCCCATGTTTATAGCTGAGTGTGTTTT
Source organism: Mirza zaza (assembly GCA_008750895.1). Classification (NCBI taxonomy): domain Eukaryota; kingdom Metazoa; phylum Chordata; class Mammalia; order Primates; family Cheirogaleidae; genus Mirza; species Mirza zaza. The sequence goes on along the minus strand of VSMD01101273.1, from coordinate 50,977 downwards.
TTTTTTTTGTGAAATCCTTGTCTATGTTGATTTTGCAACTGCCTGTGCTTTCATTTGATGGAAAAACTACTAAGAACAAACAGTTTTTAACATGATGTTTTCTTTCCCCTTTGCTCTGGGAACAACAGTAGTAAAGGGATCTTCATGTTCTTCTTCAAAACAATCTTTCATTCAGCAACTATAATGAACACCTACCATGCACTAAGGACAGCATCAGGCACTGGGGATATGTAAGGGACTACAAATAAAATGAAACATACAAACAAAAGCACAAATAAGCAAAAACTCAGACTTTATGGAGCAGCTAATATTTTAGTTTCTTTTGAACTATGGAAAAGATTATAGATTCTGTGATTAGATATGCCAAATAATTAAAATAAAAACATATACTTTCCACATTTTTTTGCTACTCACTTTGTGTTTTAATAATTGTATAAACTAATTGCTCTCCCTGCCCCTTTCCAACTCAATTCTTCTTCTTTAGGATAATAATAAAGTACTTATTAAATAATTAATTCTAGAGAGACTATATTAGGGTGAAATATTTTCAATTCCAGTGAAATTGAAAAATTGAAAAATTTTCAATTTCAGTGGTATATAGCCTTCAGTATTCACTTGCATTATATCTAATAATTTTGCATCATATAGTGTACTTACCAGGGGATACATTTAACTGTAACTGCAACAGAGAAAATCTGCCCTGCAAGTCTTGGAAAGTGAGTGCAGCGTTGAACTGTTTCCTACTATTCACCAAAGCTCAAACATTCTAAATTATGTTTATGGGGCTATTTCCTCCTCCTCCTCCTCCTCCTCCCCATTTTCTTGACTCTAATGTGATATGTTATGCCATATTCTGTATGTATCTGTGCTTATGTGTGTATATGTGTAAACATAAATATTTACTTTATGTAGTATTTTTACTTTGATTTTATGTGCATCTTCTGGTATTTTGGAAAATTCATTTTAGTACTTTTCTTTGTAATAAGACTTTTGTTCAAAATAAAAAAAAACACTTAATGTATTCTTTTTTAGCTTCTCATTATGAGCAAGAAAAGAACTGTATCCTCTCCCTTCCTCATTCTCTCCCTCTTCTTCACCACTCAATTTTAATCAATAGTATTATCTTATTTGTGTTTACTTTTATATGAAATCTGTATACTTTTATCATGGCATTAATCATTTTAAAAGATGCCCTTTGACTGCAAGCTATTACACATAGGGCAATAAAGAACATTATTCCAATACCCACATTTATTTTTGTTTTTATTGTTTTCACTTGATTCACTTTTATTTTCTTGGGCTATATAATATTTATATGTCATTCTATTATTCTTATTTCTGCTTTGTTTTTTCTATTAAATCTTCCATTATATATGATAACTTCTTGCTATCAGTATTTTTCACAGGGGTTTCCAGTCAGTCCTTAGCTGACTGTAGCTTTTCTTCAAGAAGGCTTCATATGTAAAACATATGTTTCTATTTTATACTAAGTACTGATTTGTCTGTTTCCTTTATACTTGAAAGACAACTTTGCTGAGCATAAGATCCTTGTATAACATTTTCTTCTCTTCAGTCTTTTGTAGGTGTTGATCTATACAGTCTTCTGGTAATGAACATTGCAGTCAAATGGATTATTTGATCTCTCATTTTTAATCTGCCTATTTGATTTCCTTTCCTTTATAATTGACATAATCTACTTTATGGTATCCTTTCTTCCTATTAGCCCTGCTCTTGACTGGTCACTTTTTCCTTGAGTTTGTATTACTTTTTATTAAAGGTGTGATTGAATCTTTAATATTTTTGTATCGATGTTGGAATGTTCAGTTAAAATCTTTATCTGTTTCTAGGTTTCAGTTTTGTGTGCATGATTTTTCTATGGTGAAAGTTTTTGTCTCTCTCCCAAAATATATTTTCTTACATTAATGTTATATTATATGGATGCTTTGGCTATCTGTCTCTCTCTCACTCTTGCTCTTTCATGCATTTTTGCTTCACTTGTATTCTCTGACAAGAAATTAGCAGAAGATAGCAATGACCATATATAATTCTTAGATACAGTTTTTTTAACTTTCTTTGCCTAAATTTTTAGATATGTGTCATTTTATTTATTGTTAATTGATTATTGTTAGTAAGAGCCCTTTAATAAATATATCAGCAACATTTTGTCATATTCACAGGAATATTTTAATAAGCATAAGAGTATTTTATATGTAGAATATTTTTGTATGTCTATAAGTCCTTGGCTACTGAAATTATAACCTTTATCATTGATGGTTCAGATCTCATAAAACTCTTTAAACATTGCAAGCAGTATGGAGTTTAACACAGGAAATTAAATGCTTACAAATTTGTTGAAAGGACTGAGGAGTAAAGGTCAAGGAAAGCCACCAATAGATCTCAGGTTTGTTGCTAGCTTTGGGGGAATTATGAAGTTGCTATTTCCAACATAGCTCAAAAAGTACAGGAAATCACTGCTGGTGGTTATTGCAGTGCTGGCTGCAGCACCAAAATGAATGATTCTTAGGGGCTATAGCCAGCTGACACTCAAAAATCTCACATCTACCCGTCTATGCCTCTGTCTGCTGTTGTAAGAAGAAGAATAATAGTTGTGCTTCACTTCTTTCTTTCAGATCTAGCAAGAATCACTCATGTCATTAAAATCTTATCAAAGTCCTGCCACAGAACATTCTAGGAAACTTATTTCCCAGACATCAGCTTCAAAGATAAGGAGAGAGCATAGAAGGGGTTAGGAATGATTCTGAGCACCAACAATCAATCTGGCACAGTCCTCTCTTTTGGTTCCTTGCATCAATGCATAGTCTTTTACTCATGTTTATCTCCCAAACAACTATGGCAGGAATACCAGGTAACTGCTTGACATGATGTAACTAGCAACCATGTGTTTGCTCTCTTGCCCAAATTCCTGTCAATCGCTGTATAATGGACTAAACAGTATTTATTCCTTCTAGTTCAATTCCTTCCTTCTAGTTCAATCACAGGCCCATTTCTATATCCTGTATAGAAAAAACTGAATAGATCGGTACAGTGGCTTACATCTGTAATCCTAGCACTCAGGGAGGCCGAGGCTGGAGAATTGCTTGAGATCAAGAGTTCAAGATCACCCTGACCACGCAAGAATGAGACTCCATTTCTACAAAAAAAGAAGAAAAAAAAAAGGAAAGAAAGAAAAATTAGCTGAGCATGGTGGTGTGTGCCGCTACTCCCACCTTCTTGTGAGGCTGAGGCAGGAGAATTACTTAAGCCCAGGAATTTGAGGCTGCAGTGAGCTACAATGACACCACTGCCCTCTAGCCTGGGTGACAGAGCAAGACTCTTGTCTCAAAAAAAGACTGAATAATAAAAAGTCACTTCTATCAAAACACTTTAAAGTTTTGTGGAAAAGGAAAAGCAATTTGTAAGATGAAAAACTATGTAGAAAATATGTATATTTCTATGTTTCTCATTTAGCAATTAGCTTTTAGTTGACATTTATTTAGTCGTTTATTTTTAAATATGAGATGTATTATTATTTGTTATAGCCACCACTCTATGTAATTATTAATCAATAAAGCTTATTGCTCCTGTCTAATTAAAATTTTGTATTCTTTGATCAACATCTCCCCTTTCCTCATCTACCCCTTTCCCTCAGCCTCTGGTAACCACCATTCTTCTCTCTACTTCTATGAGTTCAATGTTTTTGGATTCCATATGTAAGTGTGATCATGAGGTAGTTGTCTTCCTGTTCCTAGCTTATTTCCCTTAGCATAATGCTCTCCAGATTCATTCATGTTGCTGCAAATAATAGAATTTCCTTCCTTTTTAACACTGAATAGTATCTCATTGTATATACACACATTTTTTAATCCATCCATATGATTATGGACACTTTGGTTGCTTCCATATCTTAGCTATTGTGAATAATGCTGCAATGAACATGGTAGTTCTTTGGCATACTGATTTCATTTCCTTTGGTTAGACTCAGAAGTGGGATTGGTGAATCACATGCTAATAATATTTTTAGTATTCTGATAAACCTTCATACTATTTTCCACAATGACTGCATTAATTTACATTCCTAGCAACAGTGTATAAGGGTTCCCCTTTTTTCCACATCCTTGCCAACACTTGTTTTTCTGTCTTTTTGAAAATACCCATTGCAACATACATGAGGTTATATCTCATGTAATTTTAATTTGTATTTTTATGACAAGTAGGGATTATAAGCATATATATATATATATATATATATATATATATATATAATCTGTTGTCCATTTAAATGTCTTCTTTTGAGAAATGTCTAGTTAGGTCCTTTGCTCATTTTATAATCAGGTTCTTTTTTTTTCTGGCTATTGCTTATTTGTATTCCTTATATATTTTGGATATTGTTCCCCTATCAGATATACAGTTTGCAGATATTTTCTCCCATTCTATAGGTTGTCCCTTCACTCTGTTGATTCTTCTTTTACTGTGCAGGAAATTTTTTGGTTTGGTGCTATCTTATTTGTCTATTTTCACTTTTGTTGCTTGCACTTTTGGGATCATATCCAAGAAATCTTTGTCTAGACCAATATCTAGAACTTACCCTCTATTTTCTTTTAGAACTTTTACAGTTTCAGGACTTAGGTTTAATTATTTAATCTATTTTTAGCTGATTTTGTATATAGTGTGAGATATGGATCTAATTTCATTTCTCTTCATGTAGATATCCAGTTTTCTCAGTACAATCAATTTCTGTTTTTTTCCTCCATTGTGTGTCTTGGCACCTTTATCAAAAATCAATTGACCAAAAATGTGTGAGTTTATTCTGCTCTATGTTAGTCTATTGGTCAATGTTTCTGGTGCCTTTTTTTGGTCAAATTTATTCATTTTTAAATTGACATACAAAATTGTATGTGCTAATGTTTATAGCATATAATATGATGTTTTGAAATATATATATAGTAGGATGATTATATCTAGCTAGTTTACAAATACATTACCTCACATAGTTACCATTTTTGTTATAAGAACACTTTACATCCACTCTGTTAGCATTTTCCTCTAATACAATATATCATCATTAACTAAAATATCCCCATGCTATACAGTAGATCTCTTGCACTTATTCTTCCTATTTATTTGTAAATATGTATACTTTATTTAACCATTGGCCAATGTGCCTGTTTTTATGCCAGTCCATGCTGTTTTGATTACTACAGCTTTGTAATAGATTTTGGATAGTGTGATACTTCCAGCTTTGTTCTTTTCTTCTCAAGATTGCTTTGGCTATTTAATTTCTTTTGTGGTTTCATATGAGTTTTAGGATTGTTATTCTACTTCCATGAAAAGTAACATTGAAATTTTGGTAAGGTTTACATTGTATATTTAGATCACTTTGGGCATTATGGATATTTTTAACAATATTAATTCTTTCAATTCATGAACACAGGATACCTTTCCATTTACTTGTGTCTTCTTCAATTTTTTAATTAATGTTCTATAGATTTCAATAGATAGATGTTTTTCCTTTCTGTTTAAATTTTCTCATAAGCATTTTTCATACTATTGAGAATGATTGATTGTTCAATGTCCTTTTCAGATAGCATATTTTTATTGTAAAGGAATGCTACTGATTTATTTTAATTTCAGCATATTATGGGGGTACAAATTTTAAGGTTTCAAATAATGCCCTTGCCTCCCTGCCCCCCACAATTCTGAGCTTCCAGCGTGACCATTCCCAGATGGTCATTCATTATGTACATATACATCCGCCTCCCTCCCCCCTCCCCCCTGCTCAATACCCAATTACTGTAGTTCCTATGTGTCCACTTAGGTGCTACTCAGTTAATACCAGTTTGCTGGTGAGTATATGTGGTGCTTGTTTTTCCATTCTTGGGATACATGACTTAGTACTATGGGTTCCGTTCTAAAAAGGAAAATACAAGATATGCTATATCACTGTTGTTTCTTAGAGCTGAATAGTACTCCATGGTATACATATACCACATTTTATTAATCCACTCATGTATTGATGGGCACTTGGGTTGTTTCGACAGCTTTGCAATTATGAATTGTGCTGCTATAAACATTCATGTGCAGGTGTCTTTTTTGTAGAGTGTCATTGGATCTTTTGGGTAGATGCCCGGTAATGGGATTGCTGGGTCAAATGGTAGATCCACTTGTATCGCTTTAAGGTATCTTCATATTGCTTTCCAAAGAGGTTGAACTAGTTTGTAGTCCCACCTGCAGTGTAGAAATGTTCCTATCTCTCCACATCTATGACGACATCTATTGTTTTGGGGTGTTTTCATAAAGGTCATTCTTACTGGAAATAAATATCTCATTGTACTTTTGATTTGCATTTCCCTGATGATTAGAGATGTTGAGCATTGCTTCATATGTTTGTTAGCCATTATTCTGTCTTCTTTAGAAAAGTTTCTGTTCATGTCCTTTGCCCACTTCTTCATAGGGTTGTTTGATTTTTTCTTGCTGATTTTCATGAGTTCTAAGTATATTCTAGTTATCAGCCCCTTATCAGATGTGTAGGATGTGAAAATTTTCTCCCATTCTATAGATTGTCTTTTTACTTTCATGACTATTTCTTTGGCTGTGCAGAAGCTTTTTAGTTTGATCATGTCCCATTTATTTATTTTTGTTGCTGCTGTGATTGCTTTTGGGGTCTTCTTCATAAATTCTTTGCCTAGGCCAATGTCTAGGAGAGTGTTTCCAACATTTCCCTCTAGAATTCTAATAGTGTCATACCTTAGGTTTAAGTCTGTTATCCAGTATGAGTTGATTTTTGTGAGAGATGAAAGGTATGGATCCTGCTTCAGCCTTCTACAAGTGGCTATCCAGTTTTCCCAGCACCATTTATTGAAAAGGGATTCTTTTCCCCCGTGTATGTTTTAGTCTGCCTTGTCAAAGATTAGATGGCTATATGAAGATGGTTTTATATCAGGGTTCTCAGATCTGTTCCACTGGTCAATATTCCTATTTTTGTGCCAATACCAGATTGATTTAATTACTACAACTTTGTAGTATAGTTTGATATCTGGCATATTAATACCTCCCATTTTGTTTTTGTTGCTTAGAATTGCTTTTGATATGCAGGGTTTTCTTTGGTTCCAAACGAAGAGTAAAATTATTTTTTCTATATCTGTGAAGAATGCTGATGAGATTTTAATAGGTATTGCATTGAATCTGTAGATCAGTTTGGGTAGTATGGACATTTTAATGATGTTGAGTCTGCCGCCCCATGAGCATGGTATGGATTCCTATCTGTTTACATCCTCTGCTATTTCCTTCCACAGTGTTTCACAGTTCTCCCTGTAGAGTTCTTTTACCTCCTTGGTTAAGTATATTCCGAGGTACTTTATTTTCTTTGTTGCTATTGTGAAGGGTATTGAGCCTTTGATTTGGTTCTCAATTTGATTGTTGTTGGCATATATGAATGCCTCTGATTTCTGTGTATTGATTTTATGTTCTGAGACTTTACTGAATTCATTTATCAATTCCAGGAGTTTCTTGGTTGAATCCTTGGGGTTTTCTAAATATAATATCATCAGCAAACAGTGAAAGTTTGATCTCTTCTGCCCCAATTTGGATACTTTTAATTCCACTTTTCTGTCTGATTGTTATAGCCAGGACTTCCAGCACTATGTTGAATAGAAGTGGAGATAGTGGGAAGCCTTGCCTGGTTCCAGTTCTAAGTGGGAATGCTTTCAATTTTTCCCCATTTGATATGATGATGACTATGGATCTGTCATATATGGCTTGTATCATTTTTAGGTATGTCCCTTCTATGCCTATTTTATTGAGTGTTCTTATCATGAAAGGGTGCTGAATTTTGTCAAAAACTTTTTCTGCATCTACTGAAAGAATCATGTGGTCTTTGTTTTTCCTTCTGTTTATGTGGGGAATTACATTTATAGATTTATGTATGTTGAACCATCCTTGCATCCCTGGGATGAAGCTCACTTGTTCGTGATGGATTATATTTTTGATAAGCGTCTGGATTCAGTTAGCAAGAATTTTGTTGAAAATTTTTACATCTATATTCATATGGGATATTGGTCTGTAGTTTTCTTTTTTTGTTGCATCCTTTCCTGGTTTTGGTATCAGAGTAATATTCACTTGACAAAAGGTATCGTTGAGGTTTCCATTCTTCTCGATGTTGTGGAATAATTTCTGCAAGATAGGCAACAGTTCTTCTTTGGAAGTATGGCAAAATTTGGGTGTGAAACCATCTGGGCTGGGACTTTTCTTTTTAGGGAGATTTTTAATTGCTGTTTCTATTTTGGCTCTTGAGATTAGTCTGTTCGGGAATTCTATTTCCCCCTGGTTGAGCCTAAGGAGGCTGTGTGTTTCTAGAAATTTGTCCATTTCCTCCACATTTTCCAGTTTGTGTGCATAAAGGTTTTCATAGTATTCGTAAATTATATCATGTATCTCCTTGGGATCAGTTGTGATATCTCCTTTTTTGTTCCCAATGGAGCTTATTAGGGATTTCTCTTTTATGCTTTTCATTTGCCTAGCCAATGGTGTGTCAATTTTGTTTATTTTTTCAAAGAACCAATTTTTTTGTTTTATTCATCTTCTGTATAGCTTCCCTGTTGTCAATTTCTTTTAGTTCTGATTTGATTTTGTTAATTTCACTTCTTCTGCTTTGTTTGGGGTTGGTTTGGTCTTCTTTTTCCAGCTCTTTGAGTTGTTTCATTAAATTATCTATTTGTGATCTTTTTGACTTTTGGTTATAGGCATTTATGGAAATAAACTTTCCTCTCGGTACTGCTTTAGCTGTGTCCCAGAGGATTTGATAACTTGTCTCTCCATTGTCATTTTGTTCAAAGAATTTTTTTATTTCCATCTTGATTTCTTCATTTATGAAGTAATCATTTAGTAGAAGGTTGTTTAATTTTCACATTTTTGTGTAAAATGTGAGTTTCTGTTACGGTTGATTTCTACTTTTATTCCACTGTGATCTGAGAAGATACATGGTATGATTTCTGTTTTTTAAAATTTCTTGAGGCTTACTTTGTATCCTAGGATATGGTCAATCTTAGAGAATATCCTGTGAGCTGATGAGAAGAACAGAATATTCAGTGGATTTTGAATAGAATGTCCTGTAAATATCAGTCAGACCCAATTGTTCTAGAGTTTTGTTTAAGTCCATTATTTCTTTATTAATTTTCTGTCAGAGGATATGTCCTGTGCAGTCAGTGGGGTGTTGAAATCTCCAGTAATTATGGAGTTGCTGTTAATCCATTTGCTGATATCCAGTAAGGTTTGCTTTATGAATCTGGGTGCACCTAAGTTGGGTGCATATATATTTAAAATTGTTATCTCTTCTTGTTGAACTGTGCCCTTCACCATTATATAATGACCCTCTTTGTCTTTCACTACTTTTGTTGGTTTAAAAACTAATAATCTGAGATGATCGCCAGCCTTCTTTTGGCTTCCACTTGCTTGAAATACTGATCTCTACCCCTTTACTTTTAATCTATATGCATCCTTGCAGCTTATATGTGTTTCTTGAAGACAGCAGATATTTGGCTTGTATTTTTTTTTCCATTCAGCCAGCCTATGTCTCTTGAGTGGCGAGTTTGAGCCATTCACATTTATCTAGAGAACCAATAGGTGAGGCAAATTACTGTTCATTCTGTTGGGTTGGATGTTGTTGTTATGGTTTCTCTCTTTAGCCATTGTAATATCTGGCATTTAATCTTTAGATTTTGGTTGTTTTTATGTTCGTGAATATTTTTTATGCTGTTCTGTGTGTAACACTGTTTTCAGTACTTCTTGTAGGGCTGGTCTTGTCTTGGTGAATTCCCTGAGACTTTGCTTATCTGAGAATGTCTTAATTTCTCCTTCATATATAAAGCTTAGTTTTGCAGGATCAAAGATTCTAGACTGGGCATTATTTTGTTTCAAGAGAGTGGGAATGGGGCCCCAGTCTCTCCTTTCTTGTATTGTTTCAGTTTAGAAATCTGGCATTATCCTGATCAGTTTTCCTTTGTATGTAACTTGCTTCTTTCACCTTACAGCTTGTAGAAGGGTCTCGTTTGTTGATATTTTGGTCAGTCTGATGACTATGTGCCGTGGTGTTTTCCTTTTTGCGTTGTATCTCCCTTTTGGCCTCTTGTATTTTAATTCTAAGTTACTGGTTAGACTTGGGAAATTTTCCTGAAGTATTTCTTCAAATAGCTTATCCAACCCTTGGATTTTTCTTCCTCCTTCTCTGGAATCCCGTGGAACCCCAGGTTATATTTCTTCGTATAATCCCACAATTCATGAAAGCTCTGCTCATGTCTCTTATTTTTCCATTCTAACTCTGTGATTAACTTATTTGATTTGAAAGTGTTGTCTTCAATCTCTGAGATTCTTTCTTCTGTTTGGTCCACCATATTTTTGAGGCTTTCCACTGTGTTTTGTATTTCTCTGAATAGATTCTTCATTTCCAGGAGATAAGATTGATTTTTCTTCAAGATCTCGATTTCCTTAGTGAATTTTTGTTTCAAGTCCTGAATTTTCTTTGTAGTTTCCTTGTGTTGGTTATCCATTTTTTCTTGCATATCATTGAGCTTTCTTACAATCCAATTTTGGAATTCTTCTGTTATTTTAGTGTTTTGGGTTTGTTCAGCCTCCATTTCTTGAGTGCTGGTGTATCTCCTAGGGGCAGTGTTTTTGGTTTGATTTTTTGAAGTTCCAGAAATCTGACGCTGAGCTCTCCTCATCTGGATCAGCTTACATTGTCTAGGTGTCCTCTCTTCTGTAATTTCTTGGTCAGCCACTGGAGGGAGCTCTTCCACCACACTTGAAAGGTACCCCTGATGGGAGGAGTTACTTGTGGAGCCTACTCCTGACCGAGGAGGAGGAGATCCAGCCCCAGCTTTTTGATCAACTGGGTGACATTAACTGTTCTGGGAAGCAAAGTTTTTTATACTGCGTGCTTATGTACTACAGAGGCCTAGTGGATTCTCCCTAGATCTGGGGAAGAGTGGATTTTCTTGCCTCACCCCAACTCCAAGGGTGGAGCCTACCACTTTCAGGAGGAGAGATGCGGGCGAGGGGGAGGAAGTATCTCTGCAGTCTGGCCTGCACCCCAACGCCCCAGTGGCTGTAACTCCCCTCGGCAGTTAGTCTTCTCAGTAGTTCATTGATCGAGCCAGGCATGGCAAGCCAATCACAGGTTATGTAGGGGTGGAATTTACCAGGAGAGTCTCTAGGCTGGGGTGGGGGGCCTGCCCACCGCACTGTATGGCAGCTGGGCTGTGTGGCCCCTCAATGGCGACTGTTTGCCCACTCGAAGGGCACCAGCACTGGGGGCGACTGTTTAGAAGGTGGCAGGTGCTGGATTGGGGGTCTGGGTCAACGGGATGTCTTGTAGCCTCCTCTATGCCACCTGCCCGACTGCCTATTCAGCCATAGCCCTTGCTCTTATTGACCCACCTTGTGCCGTCTCATTTGCCTGAGGCAGTTAGAACTTAGAGTCCCCAACTTAGTGAACAGCTCTGTAGGGCTGGCCCCACTCATTACCAGAGGTAACACATCTAACTGCCTCCCCTAACAGCTCAGTTCGGTTTCCTCACATCTTGAAGCCATCCTAGCATGGGGCTCAGCGAGTTTCCACTAGTGACCGTACTCTCCAGCACCCTCTTCTGCCAGGACTTCACACCAATTTCAGGAAGGTCCCTGGCTGGGTGTGTGTGGAGGTCGATGGGGAAGCAGGGAGTTCTCCAGTGGGTCTGATCCCACTTCACCCCCTGGCCCAGTGGGCCAGCACCCTCCCACGTGTCCTATTGTTTGTTTTGCACTCTCCAGAGAACAGGATCTTATCTCCCAATCACCTTGTTTTTCCCTTTTTGAGAGTCCTGCACTGAACCTCTGCAGATTCTCAATGCTGTCCTTGTGGGGGGAGATCCACTCACGTGTAGACCAAGATCTATGTCTCCTTCTCTGGGAGCAGGAGTCCAGGGGGTTACCTTTACTCCACCATTTTTCCTCCTACCTGAAATTCTACTGATTTTTGAGGGTTGATTTTATATCCTGAAACTTTGCTGAATTTGTTTATCAATTCTAACAGTTTTGGGGGTTCTTTTGGTGGAATCTTTATGGTTTTCTATGTTTAAGAACATGTCATCAGCAAACAGAGACAATTTCATTTCTTCATATCCTATTTGGATACATTTTATTTCTTTTTCTTACCTAATTGCTCTGGCTTGAACTTTCAACAATATATTTAATAAAAGGGGAGAGAGTGGGCATCTGTGTCTTACTCCTGATGTAGGAGGAAACACTTTCCTTTTTTCATCTTTGAGTATAATGTTAGTTGTGGGATTTTTATACATGGACTTTATTATGTTTAGGTACATTCCTTCTATGCCTAATTTGTTCAGAGGTTTTATCATAAAATTATGTTGAATTTTGTCAAATGCTTTTTTTTTTGCATCTATTAAAGTAACCATATGGTTTTTATCTTTCATTTTGTTAATATGGCATATCACACTTACTGATTTGTATATATTGAATCATCCTTGTGTCCCAGAAATAAATCCTATTTAATCTTGTTGAATAATCCTTTTAATGTGATACTGAATTTAGTTTCCTAGTATTTTGTTAAAGATTTTAAAATCTGTGTTTATTAAGTATACTGGCCTGTAATTTTTTCTTTTTATAGAATTCTTATCTGGCTTTGGTACCAGGTATAATGCCATCATTGTAAAATGAGTTTGGGAGTATTTCCTTTTCCTCATTTTTTTGGAACAGTTTGAGAAAGATTGGTATTAGTTTGCCTTTAAACGTTTGGTAAAATTCTGCTGTTAAGTTATTGGTCCTGAGGTGTGTTTTTTTGTTGTTTGTTTTTTTGTCTTTTTTATGAGAGAGGTTTTTCTATTGATTGAATATCTTTACTCATTATTTCTCTTTTCAGATTTTGTATTTCTTGTTGATGCAGTCTTAGCAGGTTGCCTATTTAGGAATTTATCCACTTCTTCTATTTATCTAATTTGTAGGCATATAATTATTCATATTAGCCTCTTACCATCCTTTGTATTTCTTTATTGGTCATAATGTCTCCTCTTTCATTTCTGATTTTATTTATTTGAGTCTTCTTTTTTGTAGTTGATTTGGCTAAAGTTTTTATGTTTTTGTTTATTTTTTTTAAAGAACAAACTCTTCATTTTGTTGACTTCTCTATTTTCTTTCTATGGTCTATATTATTTATTTCTGCTTTATCTTTTTTATTTCCTTCCTTATGCTGATTTTGGGCTTAGTTTGCTACTTTTGTTTATCCTTTAAAAGAACTAACTCTTCATCTTGTTGATACTTCTATTGTCTTTCTACTCTTTATTTTATTTATTTCTGTTTTGATCTTTATGACTTCCTTCCTTATACTGATTGTGGGCTTCCTTTGTTATTTCTTTTCTAGTTCATTGAAGTGTGACATTTAGTTGTTTATGTGAGACATTTGCTCTTTATTCATATAGGTATTTATTGCTATAAACTTCCCTCTTGGAACTGCTTTTGCTATATGCCATAAATTTTGGTATGTAGTGTTTCTATTTTTGTTTGTCTCATGAATTTTTGATTCCCTTTTTAATTTTTTCTTTGACCCAATGGTTTTTCAGGAGTGTGCTGTTCAATTTTCACGTGTTTGTAAAATTTCCAACATTCCTCCTGTTATTTATTTCTAGTTTCATTTCATTATAATCAAAAAAGACACTTGATATGATTTAAATACTTTCAAATTTGCAAAGACTTGTGTTGTGGCCTAACATGATCTATTCTGGAAAATATTCCTGGTGTGCTTGAGAAGAACATGTATTCTTTTGCTGTTGGATAAAATGTTCTATATATATCTATTAGGTACATTTGGTCTAAAGTATTATTCAAATCTACTGTTTCCTATTTATTCTGTCTAGATGGTCTATACATATTGACAGTGGATTATTGAGGTCCCCTACTATTATTATATTGCAGTCTTTATCACCCTTTAGATATATTAGTATTCATTTTATATATTGAGGTACTCACATGCTGGGTGAAAATATATTTAAAATTGTTACATCCTCTTGATGAATTGACCCTTTTATTATTGTATAGTAACCTCCTTTGTTTCTTTTCACTGTTTTTGACTTAAAGTCCTTTTTGTCTGATACAGGTATAGCCATCCCTGCTCTGTTTTGGGTGCCATTTGCCTAGAATATATTTTTAAATTCCTTTGCTCTCAATCTATGCCTGTTCTTATAGTTAAGGTAAGTCTCTTGTACCAACAGATTATTGGATCATATTTTTTAATCCATTTAACAGCTCTATGGCTTTTGATTGGAGAATTTAATTCATTTACATTTAAAGAAATTATGGATAGATAAAGATTTACTACTGGCACTTTATTAATTTCTTACTGACTGCTTTGAAAATCTTTTCTTTCTTTCTTCCAATCTGGCTGTCTTTCTTTGTAATATATTGTGTTTTTGTAGTCATATGCTTTGATTTCTTTCTCTTTCTCTTTTTTGTATATAGCAGAAACATTTGTTTGTGGTTACCAGAAAGCTTACACAAAACATTTTATCATTATAATATCCTAATTTAAGCTGATAGTACCTTACCTTCAATTACATACAATGATACTACATTTTTACTTCCCCCCATGTTATTATGTTATTGATGGTGTATTTTACTTTAGGATTTTATACTATTAATGTCATGCTTTTGATATATATTATGTATCTGTTAACTAATTGTTTATGTCTGTAATTATTTCAAATATATTTATCTTTAATTCTTATACTAGAGTTAAGAGTGATTTACACATAAGCTTTACAGTATTACATTATTTTGAATTTGACCATATATTAACTTTTACCAATAAGTTTTATATTTTCATGTGTTTGCATATTGTTACTTATCATCTTTTTGTTTCAACTCAAAGAACTTTCCTTTAATATTTCTTATAATATTGGTCTCATGGTAATGAACCATTGTTTTTTTATCTTGGAATGTTTTTACCTCTCCTTCATTTCTGAAAGATAGCTTTTGAAAAGTATATTATTCTTGGTTGGCAATTTTTTTTTGGCTTTTGACTTTGAATATGTCATCCCAAGTCCACCTGGCTTGCAAGGTTTCTGTTGAGAAGTTCACTGATAGCCTTAGGAGAGTGCCTTTATATGTGACAAGTTGTTTTTCTTTTTCTGCTTTTAGATTCTCTCTTTGTCTTTGACTTTTAACAATTTGCTTATAATGTGTCTTGTAGTATTTTTAATTGGTCTTTCTTGGGATGATTTGAGCATCTTGAATCTGTATTTCCATATATTTTCCAAAATTTCAGAAGTTTTCAGATAACATTTATTTAAATAAACTTTTTTCCTCTTTTCTTTCTTTTCTCCTTCTAGTTTTCCCATAATTCATGTATTCATAAATTTGATTTTATCTTGGAGGTCCAGTATGCTTTCTTCACTTTGTTTTGATCATTTCTGTTTATTTATTTCTCCAGATCCTGTCTTTGAGTTCACTAAATCCTTCTTCTGCATGATTGAATCTGCTGTTAAAATTCTCTATTCAGTTTTTAAGTTCTGTTTTCAGTTCTGTTATTCTATTCTTCACCTCTAGGATTTCTGTTTTTGTGGGTTTTTTATGATTTATATTTAATTACTCAACTTCTCATTTTGTTCATGCATTTTTTCCTAATATCATCATTTAACCGTTGTTATTTTCTTGCATCTCACTGAACTTCTTTAAGATGATTATTTTGAATTATTGTATATCTTTAGCTCTTTGGGGTTAGTTATTGGAGATTTATTAGTTTCATTTAGTGATGTCATACTTGCCTGATTCTTTGTTACCTGTGGATCCATGTATTGATATGTGTGCATTTGAAGGAGCAAAATCATCTTTCATTCTTTACAAGCTGGGTTCAGCAAGTTAAAGATTTCTTTTGTTAGGTCTCTGGGCTAACGGGATTGCTTCAAGGATGACAGTGGAGTGGGATTGAATCCAGGCCTCATGGCTGATGCTGAGTTTGCAGTGAGATTACAGTGGGCAGGTCTATTACAGGGTTTCTAGTAAGTTTGGGTGAGTCCTATCTGGTAACTAGGTAGACTGGATTGTTCTAGGCCTTTGGTCTGACAAACTGTGATGTATCAAGGGCCCACTTTAGGGGTTTGCAAAAGGCAGGTCTGCTACCACATGCAGTGGTGGGTTTGGCTTCCTCTAGGTCTCCAGAAAGGCTCCTGTTAGCTATTTGGATAAGTCACTGGACTGGCTGTATTTCCCAAACCTATGGATGCGATAGCTGGAACCGAGACACAGGGTTATTTCAGGCCCACAGTTAAGACCAAGTTCGTCAGCCCTGTTTATGATGTCACAGGTAAGTATGTCTTGCAGTCGTTTCCTGAGTGAGCAGATCTGCTTTCCGACTATATCTGGAGAAGGGCTGGAGCCAATTTTTAAGGCAACTTCAAGATCCACAATAGGACTGAAGTCAGTGTGTCAGCCTAAAGGGCACTGCTGAATATGTCTCCCTCTGGGTCCCTAGATAGTCAGAACTTCTCTCAGCCTGCAGACAAGAGGGGCTGGGACAGAGATCCAGGGCTATTTGCCAATCCTCAGTGGGACAGATTAGCAAGTATGCCATGGAGACTTAGACCACCCTGACTTCTGGTCAGATCTTGGCTGGGCGAAACTGCTCCCAGACTACAGCTTGGAAGGGGTGAAACTGAGCTTCAGGGTTATTCCATAATAAGCTGTGGGACCAATGTTGGCAAGCCTGACCTGTGGGCACTGGGGCGAGACTTGTAGCAGACGTCTGCGTGGGCAGGATGGCTTCCAGACTGCAGTTGCAAGGGGCTGTAACTGAGATTTAGGGCCCCTTATGAATCTGCAGTGGGATGGAGGTAGGAAAGCCTCACCAGGAGTGTCTACCAGCAGTTATCTGCACAGGTAGGATATTAGCATTTTAAAACTCTTTTTAAACTTTCTATTTCATGTTTCACTTGTCCCCAGTCAGCTCTTCAAAAGTTTGTGATATTCTT
Source organism: Mirza zaza (assembly GCA_008750895.1). Lineage (NCBI taxonomy): Eukaryota > Metazoa > Chordata > Mammalia > Primates > Cheirogaleidae > Mirza > Mirza zaza. The sequence goes on along the minus strand of VSMD01101273.1, from coordinate 33,968 downwards.
TTGAGTAGGATGACTCAAACTATTATTCCTAAAGTATCTGATCTTACCTATATTTTATTATTATAGTTGTTTTCCATTGTTTACCACTAGATATGGAAATATTAATATACTTCAGAGAATTTCCTAGGTCCCAAACATATTATAATCCTCTCAGATGCCGTTGAGTAGAAAAAAAAATTTACTGCTTTTTTTATAATTAGAATTATAACGGCAAACAGTTAAAACATCTTCCTTTACCTGTTGTTTCTATTGCATTAGAAACCCAAACTAGTAAGGTAGTTTTCTTAATTTCCAGTTAACTGAAACCAGCATTGTACTTTTGTAAAAGCATTTTCCTTGGAAAAAAAATCCTCTAAATAATCAGAATATTAAATTATAGGGATAGAAAATAAAAATAAATGGTGAGGGTATTTTTAAGGGTTATAATGAAAGGAGTTATTCTCTTTCAATCATGAATTTCCTAATCGGTTTTCAGGTTAAAAGAGAAAAAGCACTATTTATGATCATCAGAGAGGACACTAACATTTTTAGAACATTTCTCCAATCCCACCAAGTGTTGTTATATAATAGACACCATAATCAAATCTTCTATAAGCCATTTCATTATATTATTGGTCCAACTGCTTTTGGGTGACAGAGTACATAGTAATGTGCGTGATTCCCCTGTATATAAACTTATTACTTACCCTTTGCTGTCTGTGAATGACTTAATCAGAAGCAACATGGTGTGGGCTATCATGGTAGAGAACATTAGTTGGTATATTGTGTTTGGTTGGGTAACCAAAACTTCACCTAACCTAAATGGTATGGTATGTTAAGTGAATTTGAAGTTCTATAACTCTCTTGGTATGATGTCTATGAACAAATGCCAAAGCTAGCAGATATAGGGATGTTGGGGTGAATTTATTATTTGTGTTATCTCTTAGGAGGTCTTCAGAGTATACTCACATCACCAAAGCATTTAAAATTTATTTGTGAGGGAAATACTAGTATCAGTGTCCTTGAAGAGTTCTGCACTGGATACATTCATCAGGGAGGGGATAACACATGAAGAATGGGCATTCCAGTATCCCAGAGTTGGAGAAGCCAAATCATAGAACTAACTAGTGTGGCTACTGAAATGGGCAGCAGTACTGAAATAGCAATAATTTTCATATTATATGTCTCTGGTAGCAGCAAAGTGACCATGAATACTCTAGAACTGAAATAGGTGAGCATGATACTGAAGTGTTATATCATATTTGAGAGAAAAAAAATAAACAAAAAAACCCAGAAAGACATTTAGCTGGATACCTTATTTGAGTTACCATATTGGAGAAATAGCAAAATATATAAATGAAAAAGTATACTACTCTAGTTCATAAGAATTCTGTAAGTTTGTTGTTTTTGATTGAAGTCTAGAGCAAAATAAGACTGAAGTGCTAGATGTTCTTTCAGATAGTCTTATGGTCCAAAAAATCAAACAGTATGTACAATATCTGTACTAGTATGGATACTGTTTGAACTCAAGTGATCCTGTTGCCTTGGCCCCCCAAAATGCTGAGATTATAGGTGTGAGTCACTGCAGTGGGCCTTTTTTAAAAAATTAATTAAATTGTTTTTGGGGCACTGGTGCTGAACAGCTCAAAAAACAGGAAATTTTTTGTAAAGAAGCTCACATAGAAAACCTCAGGAAAAGTATGATCCTAGGTAATTGTGAAGGTTTCAGCAAAAGAAATTCTCTGAACTTAATTCTCTGTCACCATTAGTGACAGAAATTGGGGTATTCTGTCACTAATGGGATCTTAGCCACAGTTTAATGAATCAGTATATGAGTATTATGCAGTTCAACTTCCCAAATGAAGTAATTTTTTTGTTTATTCACTAACAATTAAATAATTTTCCCTGGGACAGATAGTCACATTTAAAACAATAAGATATGATTGTAGAAAAATGGGATCATGAGAACTCATATTCACTCTTTTAATCAGATACAGGTAGGTTTCAATTCCAGAAGAATAGATTATGAGCTAAAGCAGAAAAATAAAATATATTTTATTTAAATTTTCTTCTTCTTTTTTTAATAGCTACTTTGTTCAGCATTACCTATGTTGCGATAGTAGAAATCTAGCATAGCTTAGATTGCTGTAGCAGAAAACTACTGTAAACAAGACTGATCCAGTAGTGTAGTTTTGGGCACACAGCCCCAGCCAAAATTATGACATCAACTCAATATGGACCGGAAATTAGTTCAGGAGACTAGGGTCTTTTTTGATTAAATAGAGAGATTCTGAAATTCCTATAAGACTTCCAGGTGGCTTCATGGGTATCTCACGATAAGACAAAACAGAATGAATTATAACCTATTATAGCTTTCCAGAAATTCCTCGAACTAACTCACGCATTTGATTGACCTCTAAATATATTACATAGTATTTATTATTAATAAAAATTATACCAGAATGATTTGGATCAAGTGTGGATTACTTGACATGTTATAAGTGTGTTTCTGAAATGAACACTGAGGTCTATGTCTATGTTGCTCAGACTAAATAAAAGCCAGTGGTGGGGGCCCTGTCAGACAAAATTATGCTATTTTTCTTTGCCTTTATATGCCCAACAGAGGCAGAAAATTTTTATCTGTAATTATATCATGATGAATGTGATTTCCAATGTTATATATCTTTACAGCATGCTGTTTATTTACCATTCAGATATACTTTATACAGTTTTATAATAATGTTTGAACTGATATTTTACCTTGAGATAAAAGATTATGTCTTATTTACAATTGTATCTTCCATAACACTATATATACATTTTTGACAAGAGACGAACTTCATTATCTTTCTTCTTTAAGAAAAAATATTATGCATTCTAGGAAATAGCAATTGTTAATTACAGTAAAAGTTTATGTTATAAAAATATGTTGCACCTACATATACATAATATGTGAGGTATATACAAGCTAATCTGTTCATCAGTCCATCTTAAATGTTTAGTTCCTATCATGAACCCTATTAGCATTGTAAAAGGTCCCCATATCTTATAAGAAACTTCCATTACGGAACAACCTCTTTGTAGGCAGTTACTGTGGATGGCACCATGGAAAGAACTCCTCTGAGAGCCATACCTATATCATTTTTTTCTGCTAAAACTTACTAGTCTTTCCCTACTGTCATGGGGAGTTTTGATTTATGTCGCTCACTATGAGGATTCAGTGAATAAGTCAATGCCAGTTCTTGTGTACTCTCTGGTACATATATAATAGTTTGTCTGCTACTGTCATTTCCTTTTTACCTGACATTCCAAAATGACAAAAACCATTGGTGATCACATGCCACCTACACACACACTCACACACACTGGTGATCAAGACATATTGATCTAGATCAGGAAGGAAAAAAAAGGAAAAATCTAATGCAATATAAAGAAAAGAAAACTCAATGATCAGACTATGCTTAATAGGGATTATAATGCTCTTAATTCTCCTTCCCCAAAACTCTCTTGAACTGTATTCATGTCATGATTATTTTAGCAGAGGGAAATTTACAATATATTTTTATGTGGAACATCTTATTAAAGTTGAAATTTTCCAAACTTTGTCTAAGATCAGAATAAAGAGACCCATCTTGTGACTTTCAAATGTCTTTTTAAAAAAATAATACATGCTTGAAAAAATTGATAATAAGGCAATTAAGCTGCATATATATGCATGCATCACTCACTGTGAAAATTCAATATATAAGTTAATGCATATACTACTGTACTGTCTGGTGCACATGAAAACAAATACTTTCAACACAGATAGTTTTTGTTAAAATTGGTATTTCTAAATCTACTTAAACATTAATTACCCAAAGGATTAGATGGACGTTTAAAACAAAGTGATTGCCACTTCTAATAGAGTTTCATTATGAGGCTGTGTTTAAGCATGTGAGCTCTGCCAACAGACCATTATTTCCGAATCCTAGATATATCACATAAAAAATGTGGGACCTTGTACTGATTAACATCACTCAAACTCAGTTTTGTTATTTTTAAAATAGAGATGATAAGAATACCTGCTCCATAAGATTGTTGTGAGGATTAGACATCAGTTCTGTGCTTGGCAAGCATTTAATACATGTAAGCTATTGTTATTATCATAATAAGTTTACATAAGTGTAAAGTAGAGGATATATAAATGCCTGGTATAAAATAGTGGATATGTTGAATTATTTTATATAATAATACAGAAATATATTTTAAATTATTTTCTTCTCAGGATACACAAAGATGAAAATATGTGATCATTTGAATTTCTTAGCAGAGGAAGTATTTATATTTCTATTCCACAGATAGTGGGCTTGGTCATGTGACTTGTTTTGGTCAATTTAATGCAAATTAGTCATAAGCTAGTTAGGAAACATAAACTACAACTTCCCAAATGAGATAACTATATTGTTATTAAAACCACTTGTTTTAAAGAGATAACTTAATGTAAGTTAATCTTAATAATGAGCTATTGGGGACAAACTAACTAGTTAAAAGGCAAAAGAAAACACTAAATTATCAAGGAGATAGAAGCTGCAGGAAGCACTTATCATCCCTAAGCTGGAAGATAAAAAAAGGAGGTTAAAATTGTTAAAGATAGAAATGAAGTTTGGAGGAGACACTTTGTAAATATGAGGCCCTGACTCCTGAGAAGGTTGGTTCTTGTGCCTTAAGTCCTACAAAGAGGGACTCTGGCCTCAAGGGATCTTTCCTCCTGCCTCAGCTTCCCCAGTATCTGGACGTATAGGTATGTGCTACCACATCCAGATATATTTTTTTTTATTTTTGTAGACAGGGCTCCTTATGTTACTCAGATTGGTTTCCAACTTCTGACCTCAAGCAATACTTCCACCTTGGGCTCCCAAAGTGCTAGGATTACACATATGAGCTCCTGTGCCAGGCCTCTAAATATTTTTATTTTGGGGTTTTATGTATAAAAGTGAAACTTTAGAGTCAAAAGATCCACATACACATACACACACACCACCCATACATGAAGATATAAACTAAGATATCACATACATGTTATTTCACTACAAATATTCCGTATCATGTATACAAAAGATGGCAGTAGATCTATCCATATAGGTAGCATTTGGAGAAACTAATTTTCATTTATGATTTAACATCTTAGTCTATACCATTTTAAAACCATAGTGCATGATGATAAAATCCTTTCTTTGGTGCAGATTAACTTTGTGATTTTGGATATTTAATGAATTTATTTCTACCATAGATTTCTCTACCTATAAAATATGGATTAAAATAATGATGTCTATTTTAAGGATTTGTTTTGATGATTGAGTTAACTTATGTAAGATGCTTAGATTAGTAACTGGAACATATGAATTTTATTGATATAAGTTTGAATATTTGAAATAGCAATTTTAATATACACGGGGCTATCTTCTACATTATCGTTAATATTTTTCACTTAATATTAAATTTATTTCCATTATAAAGACTATCAAAACTTATTTAAGATATTAACATTTCTAGATAAAAACAAGTTGAGTAACAGATTACTGAGATGGTTGGCTAAATATTTTCACTATGACTACTTAATAGTATGTTTTATATTCTATATCTTTTCTTTTACTGAGATTTTTTACTTTTATTTCTCAATTCAAAACATAAAATTGTAGCTTTTATAAGTAGAAAAAATCTGAAACATCTTTGGTCTGCAAGATATACAGTAAGATTTCAAAAGGTATCAAAGACTCTCTGATTTGGGAAAAACCTTACTGGCCTTAGTACAGTTTAAGTTAGGTTCTGTCATATACTGTTGCTTTATTCATGGATGCAAAGACAGGTTGCCTGAGTGCACAGAGTTTTGTTGTGCTTTAAAAAAAATTTTTTTTTTTGAGACAGGGTCTCACTCTGTCATCCAGGCTGGAGGGCAGTGGTATGATCCTAGCTCACTGCAGCCTCAAATTCCTGAGCTCAAGTGATCTTCCTGCTTTGGCCCCCTGAGTAGCTGGGACCATAGGCATGTGCCACTGCACCTGGATAATTTATTTTATTTTATTTTTTGTAGAGAAGGGACCTCACTATGTTCTTCAGGCTGGTTGCTGTGCTTTTGATCAGGAACTGTGGCCTCCCTGAGGCCTATTACCATAGACTTCTTTGAGCCTTGAAGTTAAGGAGTTTACCTCAAGTAGTTTTTAGCATATATGTTTTAGCCTTCATTGGACACATTTGTCAATCAAATTTGAAACTCAATCTCTTTCACAAAACAATCCTTATTTGTCACACAGTGGGAATTGAAGCAAGAATGAAATTTAAACTAATATGCTTCCCTTAACCTGCGATTCTTCACTTAGGTTATCCTTTCAGAGTTTAGAGGAATAGGTAAACAATGTTCTGATCAATATGATGTCTCTGGATAAGTTGAAATTTTACCTGCGCTAAACTACAGATGGTTAATGTTAAGGATCATAGAGAATTCATGTCTCAGGAAATCACATAAGTTTGTACTGTCAGCAATAGAGATAGATAGAAGTTCTATCTATCTCTGTTATATACAATATATCTGCATTAGATAGTGCTGGAAACATCTCTATCTTAATAATAAAGGAATTATCTAGGCCTTTCATCAATACTAATATTTCCTCAACATCAATATTTCCTCACCCCAACAAAGAAATAGTCATCATGTCAATTTGCAGTAGGATGATAGACATAAGTTATTAATTTATAGTGATACAGTTTTCACTATTTTTTTTCTTTTTTTAAAATTTTTTAAAATTTCAGAATATTGCAGGGATACAAATGCTTTGGTTACGTATATTGCCTTTGCACCACTCTAATCAGAACTACAAGCATGCCCAGCCCCTAGAAAGTGTGCACCACACCCATTAGGTGTGATTTTATCCATCCCTTGCTCCCCCTCCCACCTGCCCAACATCTGATGAATGTTATTTCCATATGTGCACATAAGTGTTGATTAGTTAGTACCAATTTAATCGTGAGTACACGTGGTGCTTGTTCTTCCATTCTTGTGATACTTCACTTAGAAGAATGGGCTCCAGCTCCATCCAGGACAATACAAGAGGTGTTACAAGAGGTGTTAGTTCACCATTGTCTCCTGTGGCTGAGTAGTACCCCATGGTATATATATATATATATATACTACATTTTATTAATCCACTCCTGTATTGATGGACATTTGGGTTGTTTCCACATCTTCACAATTGTGAATTATACTGCTATGAATGTACAAGTGCAAATGTCTTTTTTATAGAATGTCTTTTTCTCCTTTGGGTAAATACACAGTAGTGGAATTGCTCATAGCTCTATTTTGAGTTCTTTGAGTTATCTCAGTATTAATTTTCACAGAGGTTGTACTAGTTTGCAGTCCCACAAAAGTGTAAGAGTGTTCTCATCTCTCCACATCCATGCCAACATTTGTTGTTTGGGGACTTTTTGATAAAAGCCATTCTCACTGGAGTTAAGTGATATCTTAGTGTGGTTTTGATTTGCATTTCCCTAATGTCCAGGAATGTTGAGAAGTTTTTTCATATATTTGTTGGCCATTAGTCTGTCTTTTTTTGAAAGGTTTCTGTTCATGTCTTTTGCCCACTTTTCAATAGGGTTGTTTGATTTTTTCTTGCTAATTGTCCCAAGTTATATAGATTCTAGTTATCAGACCTTTTTCAGATGTGTAGGATGACAATATTTTCTCCCATTCTGCAGGTTGTTTATTTGCTCTGATGGTAGTTTCCTTGGCTGTATAGAAGCTTTTTTAATTTGATCAGGTCCCATTTATTTACTTTTGTTTTTGCTTTGATTGCCTTTGGGACCTTCTTAATAAATTTTTTGGCTAGGCCAGTGTCTGTAAGAGTTTTTCCAACATTTTCTTCTAGAAGTCTTATGATTTCATGCCATAAGATTAAGTCTGTTATCCACTGTGAGTTGACTTTTGTGCATGGTGAGAGGTGCGGATCCTGTTTCAGTATTCTACGTGTGGCTATCCAATTTTCCCAGCACCATTTATTGAATAAGGATTCTTTTCCCCAGTGTATGTCTTTGTCTGCTTTGTCAAAGATCAGATGGCTATAGGAGGATGGTTTTCTATCTGTGTTCTTACTTCTTTTCCATAGGTTTATGTCTTTGTTCTTGAGCTGGCAACATGCTGTTTTGGTTAATATAGCCTTGTGCTATAGCTTGAAGTCTGGTAAGCTGATTTCTCTCCATTTGTTCTTTTTGCTTAAGGTTGCTTTCACTATTTTTTTCAAGCCATTCCTTCCATCATTACTCATTACAACCTGAAAGTCCAGGATCATTGTTTGCTGAGGACTAGAGAAGAATAATGCTGAAGGCTCAGTTTTTGAGAGGAAAAGCCTAAAGTCTGGATGTGACTTGGAGGAAATTTGAATGTTAATGCATTGTAGTAAAAAGTTATGTTTTCATTGTACACATATATGAAAAGAGCTGAGGATGGTGAAGCTGTAAATTATAGACAAGCAAACAATTGTTAAGATACAGGATGGATAAATATGACCAGAGATTAGCTTCCTCTTACTGTTAAGAACTGAATTGGAGATAGAAAGAAAGGAATGAAAGAAATATAAGTGCCTCATGACTGAAGTTTGGGGACAATTAGAAAAGGAAACAATAATATGCCATCTCCAGGCTGAAATTTTTACTACAGCAGCCTCCCAAATTGTGCCAAAAATAAATGTTGAGGTTTAACACAGATGATACCAATACAAATTCAAGAATATTTTTATATAGGAATTTAAAAAGTAGAATTATTTTTTGCAATTGAACCTACTTTTATGAATTTAAACCCCTATTAATCCTGGCACACATAACTTAATGTAGATATTTCAAGTAAATTCATACTTATTTATATAAATTTAATTACTTATATTAGCTAAATTCAACATTCACAAATCATTTCTAGTCCAATTTGCCAACAAAATCTAATCTTTCTTTGTTTTAACTGCTACTTCAGGTCTCTCATGAGAGACCTGAAACATTAGAGTAGATTGCTGGTGGCATAAGGCATATAGAAACAAGAGGAGCCCTTGAGCTCACCAAGGATCTCATGGCTTAGTGAATCATGAAAAGTGTTTACAAGTTTCAGATGTTCAGAGAAACACATTAAAGAATAATTTGAAGAACGAAGATCAGGTAAGCATTGAGTCCAATTGAGAGGGCAAAAAATGTCTAACCATAATAAGAGAATGATATTTCTGCATCACCATTCATTCTATGTAAGAAAATAGGCAAATGTACCACCATTAGTACCAGCACTGAGAATTACTTGTGCCAAGAGAACAGATTAGGAGGACATCAGCAGCTGAAGTCAACAGGAACATAAAATTGAGTTCTACTCTTTGATTCTTCATCTTTAACAGGGTCGAATAAGCTAGTGAGCTCTCCCTAATTCCTACGTACCTTCTAATATTTGTGAATATTTGTAACCTGACACAGTGATTGAACAAAAATATCAGAAGAGTTTGCAGACTGGACTAGAATTGTGCTGTTAATCTTGAGCTTTCGGAAATATAAAATTGAATTAATCAAATTTACATGAAGGTATCTAAATTTAGTAACCTTGAAAATCTAAGTACACTGAGGAATAAAACTGTCTCCCTGCAAAATAGAATTTTATTTTTTATATCCTTGATCTCAAATTAATATCATCTATATCAAGACTAAAATCATTTCTTTGCTAATTTTTAAATGCACAATAATAAACAATTCTATTTAGAAAATCAATCCATTATTGAAGGCATATTTTAAATCTGCCTCCAATTGGTGGACCCATCTCCTGGCCTTGCTTCATTAAATCTGGCAAACCAAAGGATCCCATATAAGGTGCTTTTCTTTTTCTTTTCTTTCTTTCTTTCTTTTTCTTTCTTTCTTTCTTTCTTTCTTTCTTTCTTTCTTTCTTTCTTTCTTTCTTTCTTTCTTTCTTTCTTCTTTCTTTCTTTCTTTTTTTGCTGAGAGCCCACTATTATTAGTAATGCTTGTAGTTTTCTAGGTCCAAACTATCTCTCCCGTGATTTATGGCCCAGTAATTTGAGGTCTAGAACAGATAATTTTCCTAATTCATAAAATGTTTTATCTTCTTTGCAGGACTCTGAAACTTACTATGTGTCTTGCAGCCATGAATCCCACTTAGTTGATAAAGCGTATTTGTCTTTATTTTCAAAACTATCTCACTTTCATTAATCCCTCAGTAAACACTACAACATATCTGCAGTGGAAAACCAAAGACTTAATTTTTAATTCCACTTCAGAAGAATATCCCATTAAGACCATGGATAGTTGAGGTTATTTATTCATTAATGATTCATTTCTAGGTTTTATCATTTTAAGTCATAGATTGAAATAGTGACATTTTTTGAAACTCATTATTTTATCTTCTTTAAATTTTGGCTTGACATAGTTGTGTTTATAACATGCCTTCCACTTTTATTGAGTTGACATTTAAAACCCATATGAAATGACCATTGCATATATCAATCTGTTGTTGAAGGTATATACTTTATAGTATAATGATATTTCAAATGGAATCATTCAATAAAAGGTTTGTAGAATTAGCAAAAGTTGAAGTTTCACCACTCCCAGTGAGATGGCATACTTTCTTTGATCAAATCATGAATGTTGCATGCTCCATTGTATTTTCTCAGGTGCTTGACTTTTAAGAATCCAAAAGCAAATCTTAATTTTAAATCACATAAGTGTAACTGGATAAAAAATGGCTTAGCAGTTAGGAGCAGAATTTCTCTAAAAAAGCTAACTGTCTATGTTCTAGGCAAGTGTTCCCCAAATGTTAATATTTCATGAACCTTTACAATTTTTGGCATGGACTCATCCTTCTTGTATCATTATTTACCTAACTTTTTATAAATTGACTTATTTTAATTAAAGTACTTTTATTTTAAAATAAAATTTAATTACAAGAAATGGAAAGAAATTAAAAAAAAACAATAAAACAATTCAGTTTTTATTAGATATATTTGCCTTCTAAAGCCCTTGTCTGAGGCTTGTTTTCTTGTTAAGAAGTTATTAACTAATGTTAGAAAATGTTAAAGACATCATAACCATAAACTAATAATTTTCTTTTGACTTCAAAAGAAATACTGAAAGAAAGAAATTTCTCGTGATGGGATTTAATGCTTTATTAAATGTTTTGCACTACCAAACATTTTGTTCTTTACTACCTGAAATGATATCAGGTCTATTGGGAAAAGATTATTAGCAAGAGTTGGAGAACATTACATACTAAAATGTTCCTTAATAGAATTGCGCATTTTGGAGGGTGTTGAAGTTGTTCAGATGCAATGTGTGAAAGTCATCAATAAGAGAGACTGGCTGACTGAATTTTATGTCTAACATTCCATTTAAGTTTGCATTGATATGATATTAGCTCCATTTGTCTCCACCAAAATTGAGTTAAGTTATCCACACACACAAAATCCACATAAGCAAGTGTATAGGTAATGCATTTAGGTATGCAAATCAGCACTGCATGCCTCATCTGCATTGATATGATATGGAAAAAGAATTGCATATTGATGCAAGTTGACCAACCCACAAATTGAGTGGATTTTGAAGAGGAAATGACTCTAAAACAATGAGAAACTAAGTTGAAAATTTATAAAATAATGAAAAAGCATTATATTTTCCATAAATAGTGTTGTAGATGTTTTAGAAAACATTTATAAATCTTAACAGGCAAGATTCTTCATCTGATTCTTGGATTACATATGTTAGGATCAATTTTTAATTTTTTTCATTTCTTTCATATAATTTTATTGTTTCTAATATTTAAATTTTCCAGAACCTATCATATAGCATATATGTATTTAATTCAGGTTTATTGGTTTGAACAAAATCATATTTTTCCCTCAAGTTCCAGAGAGAACATCTAAGAATGAAAGTTTGATATTAGTTTAAATTCATAAATAAATCCTATAATTAAGTGGAAGTCCAACAACTTTAATGTATAATTGTCAGATATTTACAACTTAGAAATATTTTTCTACCCTTGTTTCATAAATTTTTTAAACTATTTAAGTGTTAAATGTTTTCCTTTATATTTTAAAAATATTAATAAGTTGTAAACACACTTATGATTAAGTAATTGTTATAAAATATCTATTCTGAGGGGAGTAGCTTTAGACAACTTTTTAATTGTGTTCTAAGTTTACTTAGCTTAATATATTTACGTATATTTGAGAATACCTTCAAACTGTATTGTTTTTATTATAAATATCAATTTATTCCATAGTGTTGCCACACTATATCTAGCCTTTGTGTTTTGTTAGCTTATCTTCTGTTTTGTTAATTATTTATGCAAAGATCATGTAAACGTGCTTGGATCTAAATCTCCTTCTCCCAGTTAATGTGACTTGGCAATATTTAAAATTTGAAAGCAAACAAAAGTTGTTTATTTGGAAAATAAAGAAGGTTTAGAAAATTTTTTGAAAGGTTCTTTATTCTACAAAATAGCAGGACTCTTGTTATTCTTAACTAGTAACTGAAACATTTTTATATTCTCTACTCTTAAAGTTTTGGGCATAAATATTGTATTTTTTTTATCATATCTGACTCAGCTGCAATTTTAGGCTCTGGAACACCTGAATATTGTATGTTTGTGTGTTTGACTACAAATACATATATCACTAAATAAATGTTTTACACGATGATATTTGGTGAACCTATATGAGCACAGGCAAGAAAAAAAGGTAGGATGTTTGTTTAGCTCCATAGAAAACAATTTTACATATTCAGGAAAAAGGGAGATTCACTGTAAATACTTTTACTCAATCATATTGACATAACTAGAGCCTGTTTACTTCCTTGCATTCTACAACATTTTTATATACCAAAAAGCAGGATTTAAATAATACACCTTCAATAGGGAAAAAAAAATGAAGGAATCATTATGTTTCATTTTAGAATCTTTATCTTTCCATTTTGTGCTTTGTTCCAGAGTTAGCGTTTTATAAATAATTAAAAGCAAGAATTTTGAATATGCCAGATGAAACATCAAATTTTCATTCTGTCATTCATTGAGTAGCCTTGGAAAATACAAACGATGTTTCTGAACTTCATTTTTATTAACTGTAAAATCAAGATTATAAAACACAGACTCATAACATTATTATTAATATTAAATAAATAATTCATGTAAATTTCTTGGCACAGAGTAGGCACTCAACAAATAGTAACTCATTGTTATTATTTATGACATCTCATGTTATTCATATCTTTTAAATTTCTTCTCCCTCTCTCTGAAAGTTAGAACTGTTTTATGAATCTTTCAACACTGTGGGAGAAATTAAGTTCTTTCATTCAACTAAAGTTTCCAAGCCCATTAGCCAAACGCTTTAATTACTTTCTTTTTCAGTTGAATCTTATGTTGAATACCACTTTTTGAACAAACAGAAAAAAAATGGCATGGAAGGAAATGAAATACATGTAAGGAAGGAAAGTGAATTATTTTTCCCTCTACCTATCTTAGGTTCATTGGCTGGGGTCCTATAAATAAGACTAGTAGGTGGAGGGTGCCATATTGAGACCCTAGACCCCACCAGACTACATTCCTGCCCTGGGAACCAACACTTCCTACATCTTCACATCCCTGGAGTCCTGATGATATCCCCCCACATCAGAGGGCTGCAACCAGTTAGACACAGAAGTACAACTAGGTCCCCAGCACTTAACCCACACAGCGGCCTACATTCCATGGAGCAAGTAGTAAGGTACATCAGGGAGGCTGCCTCTAGGACAAAGAAAGCTGGAGAATGCATTCCCCAGAGCCTGAGAGCTGCTTGATGACAGTGCCAGCAACTGTGCCTGACCTCAGCATCAGGGCCACCATGTATCTACAGGCATCTTCAGGAGGCCTGAGGGCTGGCCCAACTAAGCACCTCTCAAAGCCTGAATATAGGCCCAACCTGCCCAATAACACCATCACTGGCATCCATGCATGCAATTTGGGGGCCTGGGAACAAACCCATCCTGTCCACCACAATTGTCAGACACAAATGCACTATCCAGGGGTCTGAGGAGTGAACAATCCTACCATCTGCAGCCTATACCCATGTGCACCTTCAAGAGACCTAAGGAAAGACTCACTCTGCTCAGTTCCACCCCTCCCCAACAGCCTTTGGAGTGTTATCATTTGGGGCCTGAGGATTGACCTTCCCTGTCCACTGCCACTGGCATTTGTGTGTACCATTGGGGGAACTTGAGGACAGGTCTGCACTGCCCACGACCACCACTGCCCACACATACCCTCTGCGGGGGCTGAGTATGGGTCCACCTCCACCCCCCACCCCACTGCTGCTACCACTGCTGGCACCCACCAGTATGTGCCACCTGTGGGCCTGAGGACTGGTCTGCCCAGCCTGCCACCAACACCATTGTGCCTATACATGCCACTTGGGAATCTAAGGGTTGGCCTGCTACCATTACACCCAGTACTGATATCACATACAACACCCTGGGCCTGAGGACCCACCTACCCAACCAGCCCACTGCTGCCACTGAGAACACTTGAGTAAGAAATCTGGATATTCAAGTATTAGTCTGCCCAGACCATTGCCCATGAACACTGTCAGGGGCCTAAGGACCAGCATGCACAGCCCACTACCTCTACACTGGTGCCCAACCACTGACCTGCTTGGTGTCCCTGTCCCTAGAAAAGCTTCATCACAGACTCCATTAACAGCCATAGGCTAAGCCATTTAGAAACTCACAGACACTGCTGCTGATAATTATAATCTAAGAAATAGTGTGGAGATGACACTACTGTGCCTACTCAGAATTAAAGCCAAAGCACCCTACCCAACCAACACTATAGATACCTCTATAGGAAAAAGTTTTTCTCTGGGAAAACTAATCCATAAAACTGGAAAAAGTGGCTGTTACCCACATGCACAGATATCAACTTAAGGACAAAAAAGTATGAAAAAGTAATGAAACATGACACTTCAAAATGGACACAATTATTCTCTGGTAATGGATTCCCACAAAAGAAAAGTTATGAAATGTTTGAAAAGGAATTCACAAAGTAATATTAAAGAAATCTCAGTAAGAGACAAGATGACACAGATAAATAATACAAAGAAATCAGGAAAACAAATCATGATCTTAATGCAAAATTCAACAAAGAGATGGATATCATAAGGAAAAAAGTCAAACAGAAAACCTAGAACTGAATAATTCAATGAAAGAAATAAAAAAATACAATTGAGGGCTTTAAGAATGGACTAGATCAAGCAGAGGAAAGAACTTCTGAACTTAAAGACAGGTCTTTTTAAATAACCTAGTTAGACACACCTCTTCCCCCCCAAAAATAAGGAAAAAAAATGAAGAAAGCCTATCTGACATATGAGATACCATAAAATGACCAAATATTCAAAGTTAGGGAGTTGCAGAAGGAGCAAAAATGGGCAAAAGCATAGCAAATCTATTTAATGAAATAATAGCTAAAAACGTTTTAAGTCTTATAAGAGATATATACATCCAGATAGAAGTTCAAAGATCACCGGATAAATTCAACTCCGAAAAAGTCTTCTCCAAGGTACATTATAGTCAAACTGTCAAAAGTCAAAGAAAAAAAGATAATTTTTGTAAAAGATCAAGAGAAAAATCTGATGTCACATATAAGGGAGTCATCAGATTAACAGTGGGTTTCTCAGCAGAAATGTTAAAGGCCAGGAAAGAATGGGATGATACATGAACAGGACTGATAAATTAATAAATAAACCTTCCAGCAAAGAACACCATACCCAGCAAAGCTATAGGTGATAAAGAGGAAATAAATTTTTTCTCAGACAAGCAAAAACTGAGAGAATTCGTTACTACTAGCCTAGCCCTACAAGAAATGCTAATGGAGGTCCTGTATCTGGAACCAAACAGACAATATCTACTATCATGAAAACAAAGTATAAAACTCACTGTTAGAGCAGAAACACAAATGAGAAAGAGAAAGGTATCAACAATGGACACTACAGAAATCACCAAACTGCTGTGATAAAAAATAAGAGAGGCACAGAAAGAAACAAGGGATACACAAAATAGCCAGAGCACAAGAAACAAAATGACAGGAATAAGTTTTTCCCTATCAATAATCTTGAATGCAGATAGAGAAAATTCCCCACTTGAAAGACATAGACTAACTGAATGGATATATATAAACCAAACATATGCTGCCTATAGGAAACTCATTTTACCTGTCAAGGCATGTATACACTAAAAGTGAATAGTTGGAGAAAGATAATCCATGCAAATGAAAAGAAAAAAGTGAGTAATAATAGGTATACTTATATCAGATAAAATAGGTTTTAAGTCAAAAACTATGAAAAGAGACAAAGAAGGTCATTATATAATGACAAAGGAATAAATTCAACAAGAGAATATAACAATTCAAAATATATATGTACCCAATACAGAAGCACACAGATATGTAAAGCAAATACTATTAGGTCTAAAGGGAGAGATAGACTCTCATATAGCAATACTTGGTAACTTCTACACCAAACTCTCAGCATTGAACAGATTATCTAGACAGAACATGAATTAAGAAACATTAGATTTGAACTGCACATTAGACCAAATGGTTCTAACAGAAATTTATAGAATATATTATCCAATAGCTGCAGAATACACATTCTTCTCATCAGCGCATGGAGCATTCTCCAGGATAGACTATATGTTAGGCCACAAAACAAGCCTCAAAACCAGTTCCTGAACGGACTAGGACAGTGGGGATGGCAATTGACTGAAAAGGGACGTGAATGAACTTTGTAGGGCTAGGATAATATTCCACGTCTTGATGGGGATTTGGTTATGAATATATATGTATATATTTGTCAAAAGTCAATAAATGTATACCTAATATGTGTGCATTTCATTGTACATAAATTTATATCAAAATAAAGATCTATAAACAAAAATTTTTTTTAAAAATCAAGATCATATCATATATCTTCTCAGACTGTAATAGAATAAAACTAGAAATCAGTAACCAGAGAAGCTGTGGAAACGGTAAAAATACATGGAAATTAAACAACATGCTTCTGAATAATCATTGTGTCAATGAAAAAATTATTATAAGAAGAAAATGAAAAGAAAATCTTGAAACAAATGAAAATAGATTTTTCATTTCATTTCATTATACTAAAATTTATAGGATACAATAAAAAGCATTACCAAGAAGGAATTTTAAAGCAATAATTGCCTAAATGAAAAAGAAAGATTTCAAATACATAAGCTAATGATCCACCTCAAGAACTTAGAAATCAAGTACAAATCAAACTCAAAATAGAAGAAAAGAAATAATAAAGATCAGAGTAGAATGAAATGAAATGGAGACTTAAAAAAATGAAGAATGAATAGAATAAAAAGTTGGTTTTTGAAAAGATAAAATTGATAAACCACTAGTTAGACTAAACAAGAAAAAAAGAGAGAAGATCCAAATACATAAAATCACAAAAGAAAAAGGAGACATTACAACTGATAACATAAAAATATAGGACATTGGTCAGAGCACAAACTTTTTAGTGAGATCTCAAAAGCACAAGCAACAAAAACAAAAATAGAAAAACAGAACCATATTAAACTCAAAAGATTCTTCATAGCAAAGGAAACAATTAATAGAGTGAAGAGACAAACTGTTGAATGGGAGAAAATATTTTCGAACTATTCATCCAACAAGAGACTAATATTAGAATATATAAGGAACTCAAACATGTGAACAGCAAAAAAGGTAAACAATCACTTTAAAAAATGGACAGAACATCTGAATAGACATTTCTCAAAAGAAGACATACAATGAGCTAAAAAATATATAAAAATGCTCAGCAATCTGTAATCATCAAGGAAATGCAAATCGAAATGACAATGATATATTATCTCACCCTAGTTAGAACTGCCATTATCAAAAAGACAAAAAATGACATATGCTGGCAAGGATGAGGAGAAAAGGGAACTTTTATACAGTGTTGGTGTGAATATGAATTAATATAGCCATTATGGAAAACAATATGGAAGTTCTTCAAGAAACTGAAAATAGAACTACCATACCATACAGCAACCCTATGTATATAAATACTCAAAAGAAAGAAAATCAGTGTATCAAAGGGATACCTGAATCCCTGTATTTGGTGCAGCATTGTTCACAATAGCCAAGATATAAAATCAACCTAAGTGTTTATCAATGGATGAATGAATAAAAAAATTTGCAGCAACTAGATGGAACCAGAGGTAATTATATTAACTGAAATAAGTCAGACATGGAAAGATAAATATCACATGTTCTTTCATATGTGGACACTGAAAAGGTTGATCCCATGGAGGTAGACTAGCATGACAGTTACCAGAGTTTGCAAAGGTGGGGAGAAAGAAGAGCAGTTGGTTAATAGGTAGGAATATAAAGTCAGATAGAAAGAATATGTTCTAGTGTTTGATAGCACAGTAAGGTAACTATAGTTAACCTACAATTTTGTATATATTGCCATACAGCTAGAAGAGAAGATTTGAAATGTTCCCAACACAAAGAAATGATAAATATTTGAGGTAATGGATATTCTAAATACCCTGATCATTACATATTATGTGCATGTATCAAAATATCAACCATACCCCATTAATATGTACAATTTTTATGTATCAATAAAAAAATTAAAAATTAGATTGACAAAAGACAGAATAATAAAAAGACAAAAATTAATTAACATGTGCACTGCGCATATACATGGGAGCATTTAGTGATAAGTAGCTTAAAGATGTAGCTATAACTCGATCTTCTATAGCATCTAAGCAAAGCATGATAACTGTACAAAAGTGACATGGCAAAAGGAAGAGGTCTTTGAGCTTCTAGCTATGGCAAATTGTGAGAAGGTAAATATATGGGGAAGTTAATGATAGATAAATGCTAGTTAATAAGGTTTGTTATAGAGATTCTTCAGGGGCCATCTCTGGGTTTATAACCATCTAGAGTTGCCTCCAGTGATTAACTTCTGTCTTTCATGGTAGACAGGGGTGGGAAGACATCTTCACAATAATATGTCTTGCTTTTGGCAAATAGGAGGAGGGCAGAGAGCTGTTTTAGTCCCTGCTTCTAAATTGCCTTTAGCTAAAAATAATTCTTATACTAAAGTAGAATATTTTGGGGTAGTATAATTTGTTACCCTTCACACACAAATGCACAAAACAAATTCTTGTTTATGTTGAAATATATATTCTAGGCTAGTTATAATGCATGGTATAGATACTTAATGTAAATAAATAGGTATTGAGTAAATAAATTCATATTTAAATATTTTATTATTTCTGTGTTTATTTAACTTCTACTTTTATCATGTAGGAAAAAATGTTCCTGAATTTGACTTGAAATTTGGATTAGCAAGCATTGGACCTTTTGCATTTTGAACAAGTCCATACAGGGTTGGTTAACATTGTATAATAGAAAGATTGAATTTGAGAGCTCAGTAATATCATCTACAAGTTGTTTTGAACTCAACATTTTCTGCCTCAGTGAAATAAAGACACTATGGTTATAGTTATCTCACAAATTATTTTGAAGATTAAATGAGATGGTGTGGTTATACTGACCTTAGTAAATGACAAACATGTATTAACTTTTATTGCTGTTGAAAAAATAATAATAGGAGATAAAACTTTCAAATCAAAACTCATACTAGCATGAAGATTATTCATAATGGGGCAGAATTAAAAGTTCAGAAATAATCTATAATTTCCAGAAATGAAGGATACTTTAATATGTTATGATAGTTTCATAAATGCAATATAATTGAGGCATTAAGCAGAATGACACATATCTTTATGTACAGATAAAGAAGGATCTTAAAGGCAAATTGAGTGAAAAAAATCAAGATATAGAATAGTATTGTAATATGTGATCTTCTTTGAAATGTGTTTATTTGTTTATATGTTTGCTCATATATGTATATTTTGAAGAATATATAAGCAATTGATGCTAATATTTTCATTTCGAGCAAGAAGCTGCATGGTTAGAGAGTGAGAAAGGAAGGAGATTTACTTTTCAGTGACACTTTTGAATTTTGAACAGTGTTGTATGTATATGTTAGATACACATAATGCTATTAATACATAAAAAATTACCTCAAAACTTAAAGGCTAAAACCAATTATCATCTGTTCTCTTCCAAGTACTTGTGGGTTGGCTGAAGTCCAACTGATCTAGGCTGGGCTGAATTGAGCTTTAGTCCAAACTTAGTCCAAAACGTTAGTCCTGTGTTTCGTATCCTTCTTAGATTAATAGTCTAGCCAAGACATTTTCTGCCTATGGTGATGTCAGAAACACAAAAATGAACACCTTACCATCCAGGTGTGTTTCAAGTCTTTGCTTGTGTCACACCAGTAAATAGTCCAGTGTGAGACATGGCCAAGCCTAAAATCTAGGAGTAGAGAAAGACAATCTATTCACCATAAAACCAAATAAAGTTACATAACCAAAACTAGCATTCCTGGAGAGAAGTATGCTCCTATTCCCATTCAGATAGGGAAGAAAATGATTAGCAGCCTAAAATCACCTGCCATGCTTGTGATCGCATCACCTATTCAAAATGTATATAAAGGATAAATAACAAGAAAACCTAACAAAAAAGGTACAAAAGTGTGTATCTGTAGGGCAATCAACAGAAAGAGAAGGCACCTTATGTCAGAAGTGCCAAAATAAAGATTGATCACATAGTTTCTCCAGAGATGAGAAAAGTGTATCATTTGACAAGCTCACCATATACAGACATTGTCCACATAGCTAGAGTAACCTAATAAAAAAATAAGGGATTTTAATTTTGAAGACTCACTCTTCCCTGTTCTGATCTTACGAAGGGATTTACTTTTACTCATTAATACACAGCTACAGAATGATTTTTGTCCTTATTTCTTTAGCATATCATTTATTATGTAAACAATTTCCAGACTGTTTTTTGTGCGGGACTGATTTATTTATTTCATGTTTCTATCGTTGGACATTATTCTGATGCTAAAATTTGCATTTGTTTGCTCCTGTTCTGTTTGCAATTAAAAACAAAGCAAGAACAATAGAGACACCCTGCAGTTTTCAGGCAATTTTGTGTTATTTTTCTTCCGATGTGTTATTATTAGTCATCATTAAGGATTGAGTAAATGATGGACTCATTTCAAAGATATCCTGATTTTCAGTATTTTAAGGTTTATATATTAGTATTAAAAAGCAGTAATTTATATCAATGTCATTACAGTGTTTTCAATCAGGCTTTGAAATTTGCTTTTCTTAAAGGGATTTTTGAACAATTTTTTTCCTAAAACCATATTATATGGTAGGGAGCTCTCTCTTCCATAGCACCCTATTAGAGAAGACAGAGAATTACTTTGTTTAAAGATCCAGAATAAGACATATGAGGCTAATATTGGCTCTTTTTGTCCAAGTCACTTCAGTTATCCTTTCTGCAGCCTCTTCTGCTAAATGATGGTAAGAAGCTTACTTTTCCTATCTTAATATTATATGAAATTCTCAAAAAGGAGTGTGGTACACCCAGAAGGAAGTCCATATGGTCACCACTTTACCACAGTTGATGACCCAGATTTAACATGTTAAATAGATAAGTAGAAGAGAAAAGAGACACCATGCTACCCATGGTGTAGCACAAATTTGTTGGCAAAATCTGATGGCCATATGTACTTTCATAAAGCTGTCAAAAATATAAGTGGAAGAGTAAAAAGAGCCATTATATCCATGGTATGGGCACTAATTATTCAAAACCTGTTTGACCAGATAAACCTGCAGAACTAAAGAAGGAATAGAAAATCTTGTGGATTTGAAATATACTGAATCAAATTTTGTCCCCCACTATGTTTGCTTATCTCTGTATCATCCAGCAAAAGGAAGGTAGTCACCTGTGGTGAAATTTAGAGGAGGGATGTGTTGAATAAAACGTTTATCAAGCAAGGAGACAGATTTAACAAGCAAGGAGGACTTTATTAAAGACTGTTGCAGTAGGAGAGAGAGAGACTGAACTCAACTCCACTGAGACAAAAGGCAGGAGGGTTTTATGTAACAGGTGATCTAGTGAAAAAGTACTTGAAGATTTCAAGGAGACACTGGTCACTATGATTAGGCTACCTGTGTTTGCTAGTTGTACTGTAGGGAAGTTAGGCTACCGCTCTCCCACAGAGACCAGGAGATGAAGTGGTATCTTTCTTGATCATTGCATTTCAAAGGAGTGGTTTGCACATCCTAGAGAAAGACATTGCTGGGTCATAAAACTGTTAAGACTCTGGGAGAAGATTTACATCACAAAGAAGCAGAGATAGAATTTACAGTTACAAGTTTTGCCAAATAAATGCTCCAAGAGAAAGGAAGTCAGAGTCTGAGAGTCAGCAAGAAACCTATCTAAATTTCAGACAAGTGAAGGACATTAAGACTGTCTTGGTCAGATGATAGAGTTAGTTTGATTAATATGAACAGGATGGAAGAAATCAAGAAAGAGGATGGCACTAAAAAAGGGAATAAACCCATTTGGTCTTTGCAATTCATTTTGCAAAATGATTACACAAAACCTGATTTGCTTAATGCACTGTGCCTTGGATTGTGAAATAAAATAGAATGAAAGAGAAGTGGTTCTTATCTTCTGGAATATTATTTATTAGTAAGAAATATGATAGGCACACATTTGTCCCAATAACTTTACAACAAGGCAAAATTGAATAAGAATTATCCCCCCAAATGATATAGAAGTAAAAGGAATAATGATTTCAAAATGACTTTAGGAAGGTGGGTAGATTTCATATAAAATTATTAGAATTTGACTGGTGAAAGAATAGATTAGAACATCCAATAGAACTGAATTGCCTTCCACAAAATATTTTTATGAGAATACAATTTTAAAAATAAAAAATTTAGAATAAATAAGCTCATGGGAAGATGGTAGACTAGAAGCAGCCTATGCACATGCTACTTTCAAGAACAGTATCAAAAGTTGCCAGCAGATGCCTATCCACAAATGGTTTTTCTCAGAAACAATATTGTAATACCCCAGAGAAGCAATGTGAGACATTCAGAATGAAGGAGAAGATGATAGGGCAAATTATTTGTCAAGATCAAAGGGTACTATGGGGAAGCATTCACATGTGAGGAAGGTCAGGCATGTAAACCCTGGGGACTCCACACTCATCCTTGTTGGCAGTGTGGCCCAAATTGTGAAGGGGCCCCTTCCACCATGGCCAAACTCTGGACTGATCAGGGAGCTGCCTAGAGTCTGTGCAGAGACAATGCAATAGAGAGCAGGTGCAGCAAGGTGGTTACTGATCCTGAGTTTCTGAAGCTGACACCATCCTTTGCTCTCAGGTGCATGGCACCAGGTCTGGTCAGGACTTGGCTTTGCAGCAGTATCCTTTGCATTGCTCACACTGGGCCAGAGAGGGAGTGAGCAGAGTAGATGTTCCTCCATGCCATATACCATGACTGGGAACTGAGCATTGCTCCTCCCAAGCAAGGGATATGAGCTGAGGAGGTG
The DNA here is from genome assembly GCA_008750895.1 of Mirza zaza. Taxonomy (NCBI): domain Eukaryota; kingdom Metazoa; phylum Chordata; class Mammalia; order Primates; family Cheirogaleidae; genus Mirza; species Mirza zaza. Next base: position 10,438 of record VSMD01101273.1, on the reverse strand, counting down.
CCTCAGAAAATAGAGACATAGACCATTAGAACAGAACAGAGAATACAAATATAAAGCCACCTACCTACAACTAATTGATCTTCAACAAAGCAGACAACAATATACACACGGGAAAAGCAACCCTGTTCAATAAATTGTGCTGGGAAAATTGGATAGTCTCATGAGAAGAATGAACCAGGATGCTTATCACTCACCATTTATGAAAGTTAATTCAAGATGGATAAAAGATTTAAATGTAAGGCATGAAACCCTAAGAATTCTACAAGAAAATGTAGAAAAAAACTCTTCTAGACATCATCCTGGACAAAGTATTTATGACTAAGACCCCAAAGGCAATTATAAGAACAACAAAAATAAATAAATAGGACTTAAGTTAAAAAATTTCTGCACAGCAAAGGAAATGATCAACAGAACAAATAGACAATATATGGAATGGAAGAAAATATTCATAAACTATAAATTGAATAAAGGGCTAATATCCAGAATATACAAAGAATTCAAACATTTCAGCAAGAAAAAACCAAAACCATTAAAAAGTGGGCAAAGGCAAACAGAATCTTTTAGAAAGAAGATTTGCAAATTGCTAACAAACATATGAAAAAATTTTCAATGTCACTAATCATCAGGGAAACACAAATTAAATTTTTTTTCCTTAAAAAAGGAAATATCTCCATACCCCTGTTAAAAGGGCTTTGCTGGTGTGGATGGAGAAAGAAAGAAACACTTATACCCTGTTGGTCTAACTGCAAATTAGTACAACTTCTATGGAAAACAGTATAGAGATTTCTCAAAGAACTGAAAGTAGACCTACCATTTTACCCAGTAATCCCACTATTGGCTATCTACCCAAAGGAAAATAAATCATTTATGGAAAAGACATTTGCATTTCAATGTTTATTGAAGCACAATTTACAATTGCAAAGATGGGGAATCAACCCAAATGCCCATCAATACGTGAGTGGATTAAGAAATGTGATGTAAATATACCATAGTCTTCTACTCATCCATAAAAAGAAATGAATTAATGTCTTTTACAGCAATTTGGATGGAACTAGGGAGCATTTTTCTAAGTGAAGTATCTGAGGAATGAAAAAACAAAACTATATGTACTCTCTAATAATTTGGAAGTAATCGATGGGCACACGTGGGAACAAAGGGAAGTAAAAGTCATTGGAAATCAAGAAGGGGGAGGGGATACAAGGGGAGGGGTGATAACCTTCCTAACAGGTATAGTGAACACTATTCAGGTAATGGACACACTAATAGCCCACCCTTAAGCATTATAAAACTATCCATATAACAAAAGATTTTGGTTTTCCTTAATATTTTGAAATTTAAAACGATGGGTTTGCTAAGAACAATAGACAGGAAATACAATGTTATACAACTTTCCTGGTATTAAGAGACCACAGAAATCTCTGCCTGCAAGCATTTATCTTTGTCTCTTTGGCAACTAGTAATAATAAGGGTTACAAAACCTGTTACCTTCTGATTTCAAGATTGTTCTTTTGAAGCATGAGGCAAGAAAAGCTTCATCTTTCTCTGCTGCACCCCTTTTAACAAAACAATTTGTTCCGTAAACTTTGGATTCAGTCAAAAGGCTGCATTCAAGGATCCAGAAGGCCACATGTGGTCACACGGCAACAGTTTCCCCCCATATGGGTTCAAACAACAACTGAGAAGTAAACACAAAATTACAAGAAAAAAAGGTAGGTGTTTAAACAATGGTAAATACCATGAAGTAGTAACACACAAAAAGAGAGATCAATTGCTTTCATATCAGAGAAAGCTTCAAAGAGGGTAAAGCATTCAGAAGAGGTCTTTTGTAGCACTAGGCTTGCTGACAAAGCAAACTAGCAAGGAAGAAAACAGGAATGATCAAATAATGGACTGGAAGGGAGGTTAGGAGAAGTAAGATTGGTAGACAGATTTAATTTTTGTTCTCCTACAATTCATTCTTCAAACATCAGTCAAAGTGATTATTTTAAAACATAAATGAGATTATGTCACTTCTCTGCCCTAACCTATTCTGTGGCTTTCCATTATATTTTAAGTTAAGAAATTAATTTTCTTGGTCTCCAAGTTCTTTTTCTATTTCTGCAAACTCCAACTATACCTGCTGTCTTCCTTGCTATTAATTTTCAAATTCACTGGCCTTCTTTCAGTTTCTAGAATATACCAGACCCATCTCTGCATCTGATTCTTACACAACTGGGTTATTCTCATCCTTCATCTCACAGGATTAATGTCACAATCTCATAGTCACCTTTCTATAACCTCTTATTTATGTATCTCCACCATCCATTGTGCTCAGTAAAAACATAAATTAATAATCTATCTCAAACTTATCAATACTTGTGGTTATTTTAACCATTGATTATTTATATATTTTCTGCTTCTCTAAAGTCAAGTAGTTTTAAGTCTTTAATAAAGATTTACTAAATAAATAAATGAACAGTTTTGTGTAGAGTCCACAGAGGAGAAAAAAGGAAACAGAATATTTTATATAATATATTAACACTTATATTTATGTTTATGAAAACAAAACAAAACTGGAAGGGCAAAACAAAAGCTAATAAAAATGTTTGTTTATTTAAGGAGGCATGGAACAGAGGGAGAGGATAGGAATGGAAGTAAGATATTTCTGAACATATGTTGTTATTAATTCTGACTTAAGACATGCAAAATTCATATATATTAAAAATAAATTTACATAAAAATGCAAGTCTTAAAATTTGAGGACAAAATAAAACAAATGAACATATGAAGTTGGTGATATAACCACATAGACACAAATAAATCATTTCAACAAAATTAAGAACATAGTATTTTGGGAGTACATTTAAAGGTAATATTTACAAATAAAGGAAACCTAAGTTAAAATTTTAATCAGTTTTATTGCTCTAGTTAGGATATCATTATTGTTATTAAAATTTTACTTTATGTGTACTGTAGAGCAAAGCAAACAAAAAGTTATTATTTTTAGGATTTTCTTTGTAAGAGAAAAAAGATACAAGTATAAAACTTTAAAAAGTTAAGAAAATGACTGTAATATCAAATTTAACATTAAATATGAACTCATAGTGATTTTTTTATTTAAAAAAATTTCACAGATGAAAGGCCTAGAACAATGACAACTCAGTAGCTCTGAGCACCCACATGTACATATCATAGTGTCTAAATCTTATTCCTCACTAAGAGTAATCAGGGATGCTTGAAAACATAGCTTGTTTCAGGTCTAACACAATAAATGTACAAAAAGAACATAGATTTCTAACACAGCAAATTATTCCAGAAAGCTATCAAAAACTAATGTTGTCATGCCAAAAATATCACAGTGACAACCTGAAGGGGCCTTGAGGATAGCAAATTCACCAGTAACTTAGTTAAGAGTGAAAACATTAAACATTTCCCTTCCTTTTCTCTAAGAAATGTATTTTAAGTGACTGAATAACCCTGGTTGATAAGAATAAAGTTCTTTTTTTATGTGAATCCGGTTAACACATATAAAGGAAAGATAGGATTAGAAAGTCATCATTTTATAACAACTAATGTAATGATTGTACCAACCAAGAATCCTCAAAGTACTTAAACAATAGCTTGTAAAAGGTTGATAGGGTGTGTTTATTCCCAAAGAGCATAAGTATCAGCCCAAAGATTATTTACTGATTTCAAGATTTATACAAACAAATAAACAGACAAAAACTATGAGTTTATAATGGGGGGAACAAGTTGCCACTTCCTGTAATAACTAGTCAAACATTAATAATGGGGTGACCAGACATTATGTGTCTCCTGATATGGTGTAATACTCCATCTAGAATTATCACCTAGAAAGAGACCCTGCCAAAATGCTGAATGTAAATCTAAACAGCCTTTAGATCTTACTTCCAGTGTACAAGAAATGTGGGAATTAGAGCAATAAAATTAAATGACGCCACAAGAAGTAATGTGGGTCATTTTATATGACAATTCATTCAGTTTTATTAACAAGTAAATTTCATTAAAAAAGAGGTAATTGTTTTCTATGTTAAAAGAGTAAAGAAAAATAACAACCAAACACAAAATATATAGAACTTATAAGAAACCTGAGTTGAAGACCAAGTTTAACAGACATTTTTGAGAAAATTGAGAACTTTGAAATATGGAGTTGGTATTATATGATATTGAAGACTGCTACTTTTTCAAAACATATCCTTAAATTTATTTCATATTCCTCCTATTGAGAATTAGAGTGTATTTCCCCTTTTCCTGAATCGAGACAGGCTTCTGTCTGCTTTGATCAATAAAGTACATCAAAAATGACACTGTGTGACTTCCGAAGTTAGTTTATAAAAGGCCATGTGTTGGCCGGGCGCGGTGGCTCAAGCCTGTAATCCTAGCTCTCTGGGAGGCCGAGGTGGGTGGATCCTTTGAGCTCAAAGTTCGAGACCAGCCTGAGCAAGAGCGAGACCCCATCTCTACTATAAATAGAAAGAAATTAATTGGCCAACTAATATATATAGAAAAAATTTGCCGGGCATGGTGGCACTGCCTGTAGTCCCAGCTACTTGGGAGGCTGAGGCAGCAGGATTGCTTGAGCCCAGGAGTTTGAGGTTGCTGTGAGCTAGGCTGATGCCACGGCACTCACTCCAGCCTGGGCAATAAAGTGAGACTCTGTCACAAAAAAAAAAAAAAAAAAAAAAAGGCCATGTGTTTTCTGCCTGGTAATCTTGGCTTACTCACTCAAGAGAAGCCAGGCTCTGAAGAAAGTTCAAATACCTGAGACTGCCATGCTGGAGAGGATACATGTCTACACTACAGTCAACAATCCAGATCATCCCTGCTGAGGCAAAAGACATATGAGTCAGTCTTAGACACTCTAGACTGGCCATCACCAGCTGAGTACCCGTAAGTAACCACACAGAGAACAAGAATCACCTAGCTGAACACCACACAAATTCATGACCCAGAGATCCAGGAACTTAACATGACTTCTGTTCTTTACCACAAAGTTTGGAGTAGATTATTTTTATGCAGAATAGATGACTGGAACAATTAATTATTGTTAATTTTTTGTAGGTGTATAATGGTATTAGGGTTATGAAAATGCATTTACTTGTGAGAAATATTGAAGTAATGTACTTAGGAATAAAATATAATGTTTGAGATTTTTGAGAAGCATATATGACCAAATAATTATAAATATTGAATCTATGTAATGTGTACAGGAGAATTTATTTAACCATATTTTTTACTTTTTTTGTTTGAAAAGTTTCATTTTTTGAAGAACCTACAGGGAAAAAAAGGAAAGCTTTCTGTTAGAAAGTTAAAGGGTGGGAGAGAGGACTATGGCTCCTTGTAATTTTAATCTAAATCCTAGAAAAAAGCAGAATTAACATAGGATTTGAAAATCAGTTAAAAGATAGATTTGGGAAGAATTAAAGGTAGACTGAAAACTGGGAGATCACACAGAACCTTGAAAGATATGATAAAATCACTTTGTACTGTAAATCTGTGTTTTATGTGGTTGTACTTCCCACTAGTTTGTGAAATAATTTTGGTCAAGGACATGACCTTCACCTTTGTATTCCTAGCAGCCAGTATATTTCCTGGCATGTTTTATGCACTCAGTAAATGTCACATAAAGGAAAAAATAAAATTGGTGGAAATTAAAATTTAAAAAACTGTATGTATTAGTTCAAAAACTTAACACTGAATCCATGGAGGAAGATGTATTGAGGGGAAGGGTCTGTTTTCAGGATAGTAGTCTGTCATGCTGGAGTGGATCCTATAGATGTTCAGGGTATGACATTCAAGTGATACAATGTATATTGAAAATATGAAAAAAATATTATAAATTGAAGTAACTTCAGCTCTCATTTTAAACAAATACATATGTATTTAAATATCTTAGAAATTCTCAGCATGTTTTAAAAAACTGATATTGAGAGATCATTTTAGCTCCCAGAAAAAAATGCTATAGGGATAGAATAAATATTAAAAGATAAATCACAATTATGGCAATCATCATCATCACCACCAATGCCATCATTTATTGTGTGTCAGGTACTTTATAATGATTGTTGCTAATATATACATATCTGCAAAGGAAGTATTATTATTTTAACTTTATAGATAAGGAAATTAAAAGTCAGAAATTTAACCATCTCAGAAAAAATCTTACATGTAATAAATAACATATGAAATGTGACAAGAACCACACAGTTAACAATAATTAACAAAAACCAAATTAATATTATCTCATTTCTTCATGAGAAAACTGAGACACAGAATCATGCAGTTCATAATTTGCTAGAATATGAAGTTCATAATTTGCTGCCTAACTCTAAAACACTTGCTAATAAAGTTGAAACTGTAAGCCTATCTCTAATACCAGATTGAAAGATACTAATTTAGATATATATACTCATATTTGTAAATATTTATCAAAAATCCCAGGAAAAGTGGGTTAGAGGAATTAATAGTATTTTATTTAAAAAAATAGTGGTTGTCTAATGCAATGTGAAAGATATTAGCTTTTCTGAACTTGCTATGGTAATAGCTGAAATTAATTTCTCAAAAGCTGCAAAATTTGGCAGAGCTTTTGGGAGATTGAGAATATCCCTATGAGAACAAGAAGAAATTAAAATATATAAGAGGGATGATCAAGGGTAGAGAATCCCTGCTCACCTTTCCAGATGTCACAAAGTAGTGGTTCATGTTTAAAAAATGATATAAAGAAAATTCCCCAGGGAAGGAATCAAGCCAACAGCTTTAAAGAACAAAATAGCTGCAGAAACGTTTAAAGGAGTACACAGACAGAGAAAACCAGGGTGAAGACTTGGAAGCAGAAATCTGTACAGAAATAACAGATCTGTAAAGATAGGGTGATGAGAGAAAAAAGAGAAAACAAGACAAAAATAAAGGCACTTCCCACAGACACCCGAGGTTGCACAGGGAAACAAGACAAGAGTGGAGAGTAAAAAAGGCACAGGTTAAGTTGGCACCAAAGGAAAACAGTGGAATGCTTGTGTTGCTTGAATAACAGGAGTGATCTTTATAGAAAAACTTCAGAAACAAGAAAGAAGAAGGAATCTAAGCTGATGCAGGGTCCCAACAAAAGAATAAGGAAGTGATTTACCGGAAAGGACCACAGCTCAAGTAGCGAGGAGTTCAAAGCAGAAAGTACGCTAATGAGCTATTGAGGTCCAATTAAGCACATTTTTAGATATTTTTTGTGACAATATTTGAAAATGTTCATTACAGTGGAATCTCGAGTAGGTAATTTTTTTTTAAGAATTGAAAGACATGTTTCAAAAGTTGGAGACCTATGAAACTAGACCTTGATTTCATGATTTTTTTTGAAGCATAGCATAAGACATGTGATAGATGTCCTGGTAGGAGGGAAAAGCTGTTGGCTTGGGAAATCTGAAGAAACATCATGCTTTAAGGGGAAAGTGGGAAAAACATTAATTTTATTTCGATGAAGCAAATGTTTGATCAGGAAAACAACAACACAAACAGTTTCTCTTCAAGACCATCTGTCTGAACATTGCTAAAATATGTGAAGACATTTCCCAACAACACCAGCAGCAGCCCCTACTCAGTGGTGGGAGAATGTGTGTGAAAATTGTATAATTCAGGGTACCAGAGAAATGAGACAAACCCACTTTTTGAGCTTTCCTCTGTGTGTTTGTGTGATCCAAAGATTCTCTTATAAAGACATTCTTAGGCACTTCCAGGCAAGTAAAATACAAAAATGAAAACAAGATGCTAATATATAGTGTGAAATCAATTTTATTTCATGCAGATGACATGACTCCTTGAGTTACAGGAAGAAAACAAGGATGTAGACAAATATAAATAATGTTCTCCAGAGAGCTGGAGAAGAACAATTAAACAGATCAAAATAATGAAACCATAAACACCATAAACATGGGTACCAGATGCAAAAGTGGCACTATGAAATGTGGACTGCAAAGACCAGCTCAAGGAGAATTATTGGCCTGTACTTTATAGACGGAATGGTGGTGCAAAATAAAATGAGGTATGGAAAAGGAAAATAAAAGTAAATGAAGAAACTGAGGGGAAACTGACCCTCAGAAAATAAGGCAAGGTTGAGTGAACAGCTTCCAGTGATAGATTTTTTTGTGTTTTAGTTCTGTGTGGTCACCCCACAGGCATATGACACTTCTGGGCAGGGGATTTTTGAGGTTGTATCAGCTAAGTAGAAATAAGTTAAAAGGAGGCTCACATACCTGACTGAAGAAAAACTACACAATTTACTATTGTGCTTCCGTGTTTCAAAGTGAACCATAATAACACAGCACTTTGGGAAATAAACTTCAAATTCCACCAGTTCATCTGAAGGAATGAGGGGATGGGAGTGCTTTACTGAAGATAAAATATTTTTGAAAGAATAAAAGGGCAAATTATGAAAAGAATATGGAAAAGTAGATAACATTGTAGGGTATAAAGCCTAAGACTTAAAAAGGAAAGCCAGGAAAGGTATCAAACTTAGAAATATCAAAGAAGATCTTTGTGTGTAAAATTGAAATTGATGATCTTGAGGATGAAGATGTTAAAAAAGGATTTTAAACATCTAAGGGAAGGTAGTGGAACTGGGTCAAGGTAATGATGACTTTTTTGAATGAAGCAAACTTCTGGTTAAACTGCATACAAAGTTTTGTCCAAGAGAACTAAGTACAGGGGAAATGTCTCAGGATACTGGTCTAGGCAAGGACTTCTTGAGAAATACCTCCAGAGCGCAGGCCACCAAAGCAAAATTGGACATATAGGATTACAACAAGCTAAAAAGCTTCCTTACAGCAAAGGAAACAATCAACAAAGTGAAAAGACAACTCACAGAATGAGGGAAAGTATTTGCCAGCTACTCTTCTGACAAGGGATTAATAACTAGAAAATATAAGAAGTTCTAACAACTTAATAGGAAAAAAATCAAATAATTCAATAGGCAAAGGATCTGAATAGACATTTATCAGAATAAGACATTCAAATGACCAACAGGTACATGAAAAATGTTCAACATCATCAGTCATTAGAAAAGTGCAAATCAAAACTCCAATGTGATATCACTCACCCCAGTTAAAATGGTGTCTATCAAAAAAACCAAAAAGCAGAAAACAGACAACAGCAAATGATGAAGAGGATGTGGAGAAGGAGGAACCCTTGTATAATGTTGGTAGGAATGTAAATTATTACTGCACTATGGAGATATGGATGCCCCTCAAAAATCTAAAAATAAAATGACCCAGGAATTCCACTGCTGGGTATATATCCAGAAGAAAGGAAATCAGTATAATGACAGACATCTGCACTGGCATGTTTACTGCAACACTATTTAAAATATTTGGAATCAACCTAAGTGTCCATCAGTGGATGAATGGATAAACAAATTGTGGTACATATACATCATAGAATATTATATCGCCTTAAAAGGAATGAAATCCTGCCATTTGCAATAACCTTGATGGAACTTGGGAACATTATATTGAGTGAAATAAGACAAGTACAGAAAGACAAATCTTGCATGTCCTTCTCACTAACATGTGGGAACTAAATATGAATAACAATTGATTTCATGCAGAGAGTAGAATGATGGTTACCAGAGGCTGGGAAGGGTAGTGAGGAGTGAAGGATAAAGTGGGGATGGTTAATGGGTACAAAAATATACTTAGATTGTTGGATAGAATGAACAATATTTAATGGCACAACAAAGTGACTATAATCAGCATTAATATAGGGCATATTTTAAAATAACTAAAGGAGTAGAATTGGAATGTTCCTAGCACTGGGCAGTGATAAATGCCTGAGGTGATGGACATCCTGATTGCCTGATTTGATTAATATACTTTGTGTGCCTGTATTGAAGCATCATATCACATGTACCCTATAAATTTATACAAATACTGTGTACCCATAATAATTAAAAATAAAAAAAATTAAAAGACGAGAACTATGTGCAGAAGAGACCAAGCAAAACATATCCACTGACTATAAATTGCTTGAGAGTCAGATGGCTCAAGTTATCAAAATGGTAGTCATAATGATGTTATAGGGGGGGTTCCAACATGGCGGATTAGGGGTGCCCTCCTGGCTCTCTGCTCCCAGAGCGAAAAGTGAAGAAAGCAGATAGCCACAAGCGAGCGATCCGCACTTCCACAGGACCAGCTTCGCAAGCCTGCAGACATCCACCGGGAAACGGAGGGATAAGACCATTTACAGCCTAAAGCAAAGGTGAATCGATTATTCTTCCGTAAAAATCGGGGATTCGGAGGCACACAACGGGGAGGGAGCGAGGCGCGGTTTAAGCCGCTGCCGGCTGGCAGTGGCGCCAGCCCTACCTGGAGCTGAGCAACACCCCCTCCCGCACCGAGCTCCACTCCCACGCAGGCCGGGAGGTACCTGAAGTTGGTGAGAAGTGGCAGCGCGGGAC